>OW796118.1:47378-114781 GCA_941860345.1 Chrysodeixis includens | reverse complement strand
GGCTTCGTATACCAGACCAGCTTCTGAAAATAGCCTTTCGCTGTAAACGCTACTGCCAGGTGCTGAAAGATAAATTCTAGCAAATCTTGACAACTGCGGGTACTGATTTTGATTAACTGACCACCAAATGTATGGGTCGTGATTGCGATCGATTCGAGATGTCTTTAAAAAAAAGTCAATCTCGTTAGCAATTGGATTTTGTTTTTCTTGATCGTGGCCTTCACTACTATTATCCTTTGCCACTTCATCGAAACAGTTCCAAAAAGTGTCATGAGCTTCACGTGTGACCTTGGATCCAGTTTCATCTTCTTTCATTCGTTTAGCAGGTGTTGAAGATGGCGATGATCTTTCACCGTCAGAAGAAGATTCCTCGCAAGAGTTTTTTATATACTCTATCATGATTTTCTGTCGGGCTTTTTCAGTTTCAAGAACTCCTAAATAATCTGACTTGAACCTTGGGTCTAAAAAGGTAGTAATTAGGTAGTTTGGATTATCTCCTAAGGATTTAAAACGACTTTCCAATTCAGCTTTCAAAGAAGCTCTCATACGAGCTAAGTCTGGTGTTCTTTGTGCAGTCTCATTTTTGTCTAAATACTTTTTTAATGCAGAAATATGCGGAATCGCCTCGGATATACAGGAAAGGCCAGAACTTGTAATTTTCGTTATTTCTTCAAATGGTTTTAAAAGATTTATGCACTGCTCCATTAGGCCCCATTGTTGTATCGTCAAATTAGTGAGTATGTCATGTTCAGCGACATAAAGAGAGATAGCCCTTTTTTGTTCCAACAAGCGTTCTGCCATGTAGTAGGTAGAGTTCCACCTCGTGTTGATGTCCTGCACTAACTGATGCTGCGGTAAATGTAACTCCTTTTGAATTGCAAGCAATTTTTCTTGTGCTAAACTTGAATGATTGAAATGAGTTACTAGACGTCTTCCAGTAGCAATCACGTCTAATACTTCAGCTTGGACCTTCATTGCCTCAATAACAACTCGCTGAAGTGAATGTATGAAACATCTAGCAGAATCATACTCTGCAACTCGAACTCCTTTTACCATATTAGCGCCACTATCATGGATTAGTAAATGAATTTTATTTCTATCAATATCCCAGCGAGCAGCAATAGCGTTCAGTTCCTTTGCTATATTTTCTCCAGTGTGTGATCCTGAAAACGGTTTCATAGCAAGAACGCCGTGTTGCAGTTGAAATTCCGGAGACAACCAATGGGCTGTGAAACTCAAGAAGCTGGAACTATTGTGCAGGCAGGTCCAAATGTCAGAAGTAACAGAAACTGCAATAGCTTTTGAAATGTCTGTTTTAATTTTGTCGTGAATTCTATTGTAGATATCGGGCACAATTTTTTGAGAAATATAAGTGCGACTTGGTAATTCATAACGAGGTAGCGCTTGTTCTAGAAGCCTTTTAAACCCAACCTTTTCTACGATACTGAACGGCTCGTTATCTAGAGCAATCATTTCTGAAATTAAATAATGATATTTCTGGGCTTTGGCATCATTTACATTCCAAAGTAATTTTCTTTCAAACGATTCCGACAGTGTTAGTTGTTTTTCTGCTGATGATGACGATGCACTTGTGCTGGGAACGACATGTACCGGAGCCGTAACAGGCTTTGAACTTTCACCAGTTTTTTTTTTTATTTATCAATTTAAACTCCTCTGGATGTTTGGACTTCAAATGATTACTCATCGCTGAAGTACCTAATAAATGACAAAAAAAAACATACTTTAAAATATTGAAGGTTTCCGATTCACAATGTACATCAATAAAAAAAAAGCTAAAGTCATAAACTTGCATTCATAAAATTGGTGAATGTCGTTTTATTTAAATAATTTAAACTAATTTCAAGTAAGGCCGTAGTAGTAGGTACGTAATGAAAATAAAAATGAAACGACACATTGACCAAAATTTTGTTATACTGGTACCTACTAAGTTTGTTTATTAACAAAATCAGTTTAAGAATATAAGAATATACATATTTTTTTGTTTTCATATCTTTTCGTTCAATTGAAGCAAAAACATAACCTCTAAAACTTACGTACCTGCCTTTTTTCCTTCACCACCTCGAGAAATTTTAACGTGACACAACAAACATACCGCGTACTTGTTATCGTCACTGTTTAAATCAAAATATTGCCATATTGGCGATCGTGTTTTTGAGGATGACATTTCTTGTTAATCTAAGAATTCAAACATAAAAATCACGACGACAAGTGATAAACAACGAAATAAACAACAAACGAACTGAGAAACAAACACAAATTGACACGCGCGATAACACTCGAACGCCCCCGAGTCGACCCGATTCCGCTTACGTCCGCCGAATGCGCGTGAATATTTCCGATCTCGTTCACCGCGCGAATATTCAAATCAAACTGATCGCGTCAATGCAATAAAGGGCCGAATATCCGGCAGCCGGATATCCGGCGCTCCGGCCTAGTAGCTTGCCGAATATCCGGTATCCGGTATCCCGGCCAAACTACTATCCGTTTCATCTCTATAAAAGAGTGTCCCACCACTGGAAAAATTATTTCAACCTTTTTGATGTGTCTGGGTGCTTCTGTTGTCAACCACTTTCCAAGCATGGCTACCATACCGGAATTTTTATTTTGCCCAGAACAGCCATCTGCTACGATTCTTAAGACTAATTTCTTCTTTGATATCTAAATTAGTTAAAAAGTGATGAACTGCTGAAATAATTTCATTACTACCTTTGTTGTGTGTGGTTTCGTTCCAGGTATATGCAAATATGTTTTCCTTGGTTAGTTTTGCCTTAGAGCTACCAACTACTATAGTAAAGTTGTAGAAATTGATCTGGCGGCTATAGTAGGCGGACTGATCTGGCACTTTAGGAAGCCCTAAATTTTTTTGGCAGTCAAAGCTCATTGTTAGAAGATCACTTTTTGCTCCTGCAAGATCTCATAGAATGCTTTGAACCTCAAACGGTGGATTCTTTTTTTAATTATCAATTTATTTTTCGTCTCAGCATTTGTTTCTTTTTTATATTTCTCATCTAACTGCAGACAAGTCGAACAAACATCAGACCTGGGTGTGCCAAAACCAATGTTATAGCAACAATTAAATATATTTCTAAAAAAATGCTGCTTTACTTCTAAGCAGGGATGTTTTTTGTTATACATACGCCAAAGTACTTTTATAATATTTAGTTCAGGGGGCAAGTACAATCTTTTTATATTTTTTGACCTGCAGTAGTGGCTTTCATTCGCTTTAAATGACTCTATAAAGGCTTGTACTGCTTTTCTTTTCTCTTCAAACTTCTGACTCTTTCGGTCTCCACCCCAACGCTCTTTTGCCATCTCCTCCTTTTCATAAAATCTACGCATTACTCCTTGTATACGGTCTTTCTTTACACACAATATACAGGGTGGCGCAATAGAACGTGCATTTTAAAAATAATTATTAAAAAATAAATACAAAAGGTATAGTTAAAATAAAACTAAGCAATTACTAAGTGATAACTGAAGTTTATTTTAAAAAAAAAAACATCATCTAAATGATGACCCTCTCTACGTTGGCACTCCTCTAACCGCAAACGGAAATTACCGAAAACTTTCTTAAGTAGTGCTGGTGTGATTGCTGCCATTTCACCACGAATATTCTCCTTGAGCTGACTGATGTTTCTCGGAGTATTGGTGTAGACTTTGTTTTTGAGGTATCCCCACAAAAAAAAGTCAGGAGGCGTCAAGTCTGGACTGCGCGGAGGCCATGGGATATCACCTCTTTTCGAAATCAGTTTGCCAGGGAACATCTGCTTCACAACCGCCATGGAGTCATTTGATGTGTGACTGGTAGCTCCGTCTTGTTGGAACCAAGTCCTAGAGTTCATTATTCTTGAATTTTGAAGTTCTGGGGCCAAAAAACCTTCCAACATCGCAACATAGCGTTCGGTATTAACAGTGATGTTTTGCCCCCGTGCGTTTTCAAAAAAATAAGGACCAATTATTCCTTTGGCAGAGATTGCGGTCCAAATTGTCACTTTAGGGCTATTTAACGGTTTTTGATGTTTGAGTCTGGGATTTTCACTATTCCAATAACGACAATTTTGGCGGTTTACGAACCCATTCATATGAAAATGTGCCTCATCAGAGAAAAGGATGTTTTCAAAATTTGAATACCGATTGAGCATTTCATTAGCAAATGTGAGCCGTGCTATGAAGTCAGAGTCTTTCAATTCTTGAGTTAATTGCAGCTTGTATGGATGCAGTTTAAGATCCAAGTTTAAAATTCGTTGCAAACTTCGTCGCGATATGTTTAGGACAGACGATCTCTTGCGAGTAGACATTTGTGGATCTTCTCGTACCGACTGCTTAACACTCTCAATATTGTCTTCGGTCCTAGATGTGCGTGGACGACCTTTCGCGTGTGGTTTAAACGTCGATCCAGTCTCTTCAAAACGCTTTATCCAGATTTTAATTAAATTAGCATTCGGAGCCTCCGTAATTTGCCGTACACCATACTCAGAACAAAATAGTCGCCTGACAACTACGTACGAACGAGAGTTTTCGTAAAATGCGCGCACGCAAAATGCGCGACGCTTCCCGTCGAAGTGACTCATAGTGACTAAAACTTCATGAACCGCGCTACCCAACGATATCGGTCTCCCCCCGCCCACGCCCCTTCTACCCCGCAAAAAAAGATGATGCAATATGCACGTTCTATTGCGCCACCCTGTATTAGTAAAGGTTTTTTGACAAACAGGGATCATCTTGCCGCTCCGGTTACGAATGAAATATTTTAACGAATGATTTCGCTTGCTTCCAACTTTTGCAGTTTTAGATGTAGTGATAGTACAGTGTTTTATTATAAAATTATCCTGGGAAATCTTTGTCGGATGTTTGTAAAATGATTGGTGGAATTTTCTCATTTCTGTGCATGTTAAAGTCGCGCACTGAAATGCCTTACGCCTGTGTCCACATGATGGGAATGTTGGAAGGGTATTTGGCTTGTATCTACAACAAAAATAAGCATTATTTGAATTTTCACTATTAATACAGATTTGACGACCATTTGAAAAAAAATACATACTGTGCCAAATTTCATCAAATTCTGTGCGAACAAAACAACCAACATTCATTTTTTATACATAAAATAAGTACACATACATACTTATTTATTAGTATAATAAATAATGTTAGTATTACAGTATTTGAACAGGCTTTGTTTAGTCAAACCATAGTAAAAATTAAACCGAGTAACTTAACGTAAGATTAAAAATTTCTCGAAAATGAAACAGTATTTTTATTCATACAAATAGGTCAATCACACACAACACATTCGTATAAAGTCGGGATAATGCAAAGAACTTTTAGGGAAAGGAGACTGAAACGATTACATACAAGTTTGGGCCTGAATGTAATAAGATGAAAATGGTTTCAATTGATAGATTTAAACTTGTGTGTCCCTCATTGAGAATTTTATGAATTTTGGCAATCTGGGAGCTGAGTTATAAGGGGTTCAGTGAAAGTAAGGTTATGTTAAAATCTGTACTTAAAAGCTGATTTCCAAAGTGAAAACACATGTTTTTAATCCGTTCAAATAAAGCAGTGGTGGTTGAAAATCAATCATCAAATCAACAATCAGAATAGCACTCAAAACACAACAAAAAATATCAAAATACAAAACGAATAAGTCTCCTGTCAATGTTAGTAAACTGCTTGTACACAGATAAAAAATATAGAATAAATATGACATGTAATCGATAGTCACTATTATACATTTATTTTTATGTAATTGATGATATGTTATTCATTAATATAGTTAAGTATAACCGTAATACCATATTTCACTATTTTATTTAAGCTAATTATTTGTTTCAAGTGTTTCGTTTTGTAGTTGTGTATACCAATTCTTATTTATCGATTTTTATTTTATCGATTATCTAATCTCCGCTTCTAGATTGAGAATTGAACTGGTTTTTGGTCTGTTTATATAAAAAAATATGTCTGATTTTTTGGATTACATCTCAACTTATTACATTTTGGCCCAAAACTTTCTGTCTCCTTTAAATTAGTTACTCAGAATAACAAGAAAAAAAATGTTTTTTGCACCAAAGCATGTTCAACCACTTTCATGGTCCTTAATATTGGGCTGCCATTGGTTGGATTTGACATGGAGGAATTTGAAACTCACACAATTTGTTTTAGAGTACTTTGCACCGAACACTGTTTTTAAAACGTATTTTAGACTCCCATATGGCGGAGTTTGATACGAAACAAATTTACGAATTTGTACTACTCCAGGAATATTTTTAAATGTCATACTAGGCTATTTGATATAAAAACGTTTTTAGCGGAATTTGAAACTAGACGACTCGTATATCACCATACCTACGGTGCTGTTTTCACCCAAAAAGAGGTAGTTTTAGGATTACCAGTACAAATAAATAAGATACATACATCTGAAAATCACCTTTATTTATTTAAGTTCGAATTTGGCTTTTAATCAGTCTTAATTAATTGAAATTAACAAAAAACTATATTTTCTAATAACAAAACAATTAAAATAATTAGTCAAGAAACAAAATAATTAATATTGAAAATGCAGACCATTTTTTAATCACCCCATTCCATGTACAGAAAATGGTCTTCGATCATGTAAGAATCCCCTCGTTTTATAATATTCTTATCATCTATACAGGGTGGTCCAAAAATCGTGGATCAAACGCAACTAGGAGTTAGATGGGATCATTACCTACAAAAAATTGTTCTGTGGGAGGTCTCTAAGGTCAACCCCTGCAGAGTTACAGTTTATTTTGTGATTTATGAGGAAATTGACGTTTTTAGGCTCGTAATTAATAAAATTCGAAAAAATTGACATCCTGTATCGTTTTTATAATTTTCACTAGATTGGTACTGATGAGCCCTTGCGTTAGACATGCTATTTATGGTTGTTTATTGGGTGCGTTGAAGTAAGTTATTCACTTTTATGATTATCTTTTTTTTCACGTTACAACTTTTTATTTGTTTTGGACCCCACTGTGAAAAAAAAATACTCTACAGAAAAGTGACCCTGTAGTACAAATTTTGGCGCATTTATTAAGGATTCTGAAAAGGTATTACACATAACCATGAGTGGCTCTGGTATTGTTCTAGAACGAAAAAACAAAACAACGATTAAGAAATTATTGTTTTATTACAGCAAATGTTCAAAATTTCTGCCTCTAACCTGAATACACAGCCTACAGCGTCTTATAAAATTTCTGCGTAATCTACGAAATGCTCCACTATTGTTTATCACTTGTATCCTAGCATATTCAAGTTTTTGTCGAAGGTCTTGTTCCGTGTTGTTTTCTCTTTGATAGGCGATTTCTTTAAAATATCCCCAAAGAAAAAAATCTATGGGGTTTAAATCCGGTGACCGGGGTGGCCACGCAATAAATCCGCCTCGACCAATCCAACGGTTGGGGAATCGGTCGTTTAAGTAGTTTCTAACGGCTCGAGTGTAGTGAGGCGGGGCGCCGTCATGTTGCAGCCACATTTCCGCAATTGTTTCTTCTGGTACTTCAGCGTCGATCAAAATTTGATTTAAATTATTTTGTAAAAAAATTAAGTAATGGGTACCATTCAGCCTTGCTGGCATTTCATGCATCACCAATTGCTGGTCGATTATACCAGCCCACATATTAATGCCAAACAGATGCTGGAATCGATCATTTCTTATGATGAGGGGGTTCACTCTTGAATAATAATGTAGGTTGTGGTTGTTGAATACACCCATTCTTCTAAAATTTGACTCATCCGTCCATAAAATCTTTTTGAAGAACTGCGGATCCTCTCTGTGGCGTCTAAGCATTTCTCTGCAAAACCGCACTCTGGTTTCATAGTCACCAGGCAGCAAAGCTTGCACCCTTTGCACGTGATAGGCGTGATATTTATTTCTTTTAATTATTCGTTGCACCGTCGATCTTGGAATCCCGAGATTACGGGATATTTGACGTTGACTTATACCGGGATCCAGTCTCAATTCTCTCAGCACTTCATCTTCATCATCAAAGCGCACGTTTGGTCTGCCTGCTCTTAGAGCATGCTGACCGGGTAAGACGCCTTCCGTGTACGAATTATGCACGCGTATAAATACTCTGTAGTCCGGGAAACGATCACGGTCAGGGTAGCGTCTACGATATTCCCTGGCAGCAGCCCGGGCATTACGACTTACAACTCGGCGATACGTTTCCTCACAGCACGCTGCAAGGAACGCATCGCCACGCGGTTGTGCACGCTGGGAGAAGAGTCGTAGGCGCGGATGGCGGCGTTCTTCCTCCTCATCAGATCTCGAGCGTCCGGCGGTAAGTCGAAGCTAGTGTCCGCGGTCACAGGTACCGACTTTGAACAATCGCTTATCGCGGACTGCACGTGATCCGTGAGGAAGTCGATCGCGCCAAGAGCGTCAGAGACTGACGAAAGATGGTCGGGGATGGAGTCGAGGTGAGGCGAATCGGCCTGCTTGAGGCGAGCCCCGAGCTTGGGCCAATTCGTGATCACCCTCGTGGGGGCTGGGCTGTTCGGGTCAGAAGGACCCGAACGCGGTCCTAGGAACAAAACCACTGGTCTGTGGTCGGAGTCTAGCTCTTGGAACACCTCGATAGAGCGGAGCGCGAGGCTGACGTTTCTGAAGAGGGCCAAGTCTAGGGTGGACGGTCTATGGGAGACCAGGTCGGGGAAGTGAGTGTGACTCATCGGAGCGATGATGTCGAAATTCAACGCCGCAGCGAGGCGTCGAAGCTGCGAACCGCGCGCATTGCGAACGGGGCAGTTCCACTCCTCGTGTTTGGCGTTGAAGTCACCCGCCAGAAGGACGGAGTGACCTAGGGAGAGAAGTGCCTCGAGGTCGGGCCGGATATCGGCCGTCTGCTCGGACGGAGGGATGTACACCGATACGATGTAAATAGGGCTGTGTCCGGTCATACCTACCCTACAGATAGAAGCCTCAATGTGAGCGAGAGGGGGGGGATCTACAGGGGAGCAGTACAGGGATCTCTTGTAATAGATGAGCGTGCCGCCGAATACGGCACGCGTGCGGTCGTTGCGGACTACGCAGTAGTTCGCGATGTTGGGATTCCTATGAGCGGGCTTGAGAAACGTCTCTTGGACGAGGAAGACATCAACTTGATGATCGCGGAGGAAGGAGGCGACTTCATCTCGTTGGGGCTTAAGGTCTCGCGCGTTGAAGAAGCCAACGCGGAGTTGTCGGGGTTTAAGTTTTCCTGATGTGCCTGCCATTAATAACCTGCACGGATAACTGTTTGCATGTTGTCGATTACATCGCCGAACTGTGCGAAAAGGACTGCAAAATCTTGCACATCGCGCATGGCGTCGATGGCATCTCTGAACTCGCGGACTCGAGCCGCCTTAATGAGTTGCAGGAAGAGCATCATCTTCCTGTCTTTTCTAGCTTCGTCTTCCGCGGAGGACGACGGATGGGGCATAGGACCCGCGGGGGGGGGCCGAGAGGGGGGGGAGAGGGTCTCGACGGGCGAGACCAAGGGACTGGAACATTGAGTTCCATGAGAGGGGGGGGTGGGACACTAAGTCCCATGAGAGGGGGGGGAGGAACGCTGAGTTCCATAAGAGGGGGGGGGTGGGACTCTAAGTCCCGAGGAAGGGGGTCGCCTTAGGGGCGAGGGGGGGGGAACGCGCTCTCATCAGAGAGCTTGTTCCAAGCAAAAGGCCTCTGAGGCCTCAGCTTAGTCTGAGCGGGGGGGGTTGGAGCAGGAGCTCGGACGGGGGCAGAGGGGCGAGCGGCGACGCGCTTGGCCACCTTGGGAGCCTTGGGGGCCATAGGGCACCCGCGATAGTTCGCGGGGTGGCCCTGTTGGCCGCAAAGGACGCAGCTCGGGGGCTCGACGGCCTGTGCTGGGTCCTTCGGACGAGGGCAGGATTGCGTGGGGTGATCCCCCAGGCACTTGACACATCGCGCGCGGGCATGGCAATGCCGCGCGGAGTGTCCCCACAACTGGCAGTTGTGGCACTGCCCGGGCGTCCCAGACTTGTGGGGGGTCTCGATGGAGATCCCCGACAACTGGCAGACCGTCTTCAAGTTGAAGACGGCTTTGCCTTCTGGTCCCTTCTTAACGACGGCCAATACCATGTTAAATGGCGTTAAGCCGCGGGCTCGGTGCATCCGATGCACCTCTACTATGGGAACGGACTGGGCGGCCAAGTCCGCTTTAATATCCGCTTTAATTATTATATTTAATGGTGTAATGATGTAAGCAGAAAAAAAAAATACCAAAGTTAAGGGACACCGTGAATACTTTAGGTACACTTTTAAAAAAATCTGCCCTATTACCGTTTTTGGTTCTTGTATTTCTTTTGAAAGTTCATCAATGGACGACTGTGCAGCTATACCTAAATATATTTTATCAAGGGGCACAAAAAATCTTGGGTTGGCGTATTCTATTTTATATGCATCGGTTGTTTTGCAATAATTGAAGATCATGTAATTGCTAGCTATGGTTTTTATAAGTTTATGTGTCTCTGGTTTTAGTCGGTAGAGCAATGGTTTTTCTGTTTGAAACAATCTGTTAAAGTCATTAAATTGTTCCAATGTAAATGACATAAACTCTAAGTAAATTTTTGTTAATTTATTGTCGAGTACCCCAATTATATCTTCCGTGATTTTGCTAGGGTCTTCTAACAATTCAAGTCTAAAATATTCGGACAGAATATCGTACTGTTCGAGTACCCTGTTTACACAAGCCTCTAATGATAACCATCTTGTGACCGATGGGCTCAATATTTTATGGACTTCCACATTGAAAAATAACTGTAACTCTTTTAGTTTTTCTTGTCGGAGTGTGCTGCGGTTAAAGTGCGCACCGACATTTCTAAGAAAGTCTTCAACGAATCTTGGCAGCTTGAGACATGCCTTGGAAGCCACGAGATGTATCATGTGGCAGCTGCACTTCACACATGCAATGTGCGGTACGCGTTCCTTCAAATGACTAAACACTGAATTGTGTTCTCCCACCATACTATTTGTGGTATCAGACGCAAAGCCTACGAAGTTTTTTATTGGGATTTTTTTATTATTAAGCCAATTTAACAGAGCATCCGTTAGATCTTTCCCTTTTCCCGAGTTAACTTCATACATGTCTAGAAACTGAGTGTGAACGACTAATTCATCCACATCAAAAAATATAACTGCAAGTGCGCATTGTTTTTTGACACTTATGTCTGTGGTTTCGTCCATTATTATACTGAATGTTGTTCTTTTGAGTTTTGATACAAGTTCGTCTGTCAGTATTGGGGCAAGTACTGTTTTGACCATATTTCCTGCTTTCGTTCTTCCTAACTTAACAGATTTTATTATAGGTGAATCAGGAAATGTTGTAACTAGGAACGGAATTAAATGATCGGACAACAATAAAGGTAAATTATGCTCAGCGAGAAAAGCACATAGTTTGAGTTCAGCTCTTTTCTTGAGCTCTTCTTCCTTTTTTGGTCTAAGCACTTCTTGTATGGATGTTGTTTTGCTGATAGCGGCAGCATGTTGTTTATGTTTAGTGGTATTCAAATGTTTTACGAGAGCAGGCCTATGGTTGAATTTGTAAGAATGACAAATTTTAAAAAATGCAGAAACTGAGCCAGCTTGTTGCTCCCGTTTCGAGATCCAATTTTTGAAAGCCGTGTCTCCAAGCCATTTTTCGTTAAAATTATAAATTTGCTTGGTTTTTTTTCGCGGCGGTGCCTCATCAGGAGAAGCGTCATCAGGAGGAGCCTCATCAGGAGGTACCTCATGAAGAGGTGCCACATCAGGAGTCACCTCTTCTACATTTTCTGTTTTCTCTTGTTTTTGATGTGGAGGGTTTAGCAATTAAAAACCTCTTCATCTTCTTTAGATACATGTTAATTTTGTTAATACAGTAAAAGCAGCAGCACAACATGCATCATTCCATTTATCATCACACCATACATAAAAAAACAAAGTTAGTGCATTAAAAACAAGTCAAAAAAAGCATGCATCCCCGAAAAATTGTAAGTACTAAATATCTCCTAAGCGTAATTAAAAGTTTCATGTTCCATTAAAACTAATCCTATTTTAAGTTATAACGACTATGTTTTAATAACAATTAAGAGTTAACGACAAACCTATCGCTATCATAAAATAAAAAAAGTTTTAGATTCAGATTCCTAAAATTTCGTACAAATAGTGTTTTTTTTTTGGCATCTGGCCACCCCGTAAATGGCATGGCAATGGCAGTGAGTGAGTGACGGGGAGCGGCGAAGAAAAAAAAAATTAAATCTTAGGTACTTACATTATTTTTTTCAGAACTCCACTCCTGTAGTGGAGTTGTCTTACTAAAATTAGTGGGGCGATTATTAACAAGAACAAACTCTAGCTAGGGCTACGCTACGGCACCAGCCAGCTGTTTCTCAGGCCACTTCTTCCTATTCCTTTCCTTATTTATTTTTCTAGAAACAAAACAATGCTTTTTGTAACATAACAATAAGAACGCTTTTTAAAGTATTAAGTGCAAGGCAGTGGGTGGACGGAACACTATGATCTGCTTATTACTTTTAATGAAATGACAACAACAAAATTTATATTTAGTTTAAGTTATATTTAGTTCACTTGCAAACACGACTGGTTGATAAATTTTATAAGATTAAAACAACAATAATAAACATAATAATTACCTACTTACCGGATCACTACTTAATAATAAAAGTCACAAACAAAACAACACAATACTTAATAAATAAACAAACTTTGTTTGCGAAAATCAAGCGCCGAACCGACCAAGCGAGCATCAAGAGCGCAGAGCGGTCGTCCGGTCGTCTCTCTCACTCGTAAGCGGGATGAAAGATTGAAAAATACACACGAGTGAATGAATAAGTAGATTTAAGATTTAACAAACAATCGTATTGGTTGGTCAGTCCAGTCTGTCCAACAACGCCATGTTGTTTACTATCAAGCGTGCCAACATGACTTAAAATTATATTTATAAGTGCGTTCCAATACACGATTTTGTTCGAAATACTCAAAAGTAACATAAAAGTAACATTGAGTGTGGTGTAACATGGAAGTAACATTGGAGGGCCAAAAGTAACGTAAAATATTACAAAAGTAACATTCTGGCAACGCTGCTATGTTTGGACATGACACTGGTTCTTTGCGCTTCTTATCTTTATTGTACCTCAATACCTGATGAACCGGATGAGCATCAACATACGAACTGGCCACGGTAACACATTTATTGTCAAGCCATTTAACAACTGTTATTTTTTTTCATTGCATGTAATATGAGCAAACGATCCGCGGCCTTTTTTTTTCAAAATTTTATCTGAAGGAAGCTTCTTATCACCTCCACGAAGACGGTTGGGTCTTATTGTCCCCAAAGAGAATATACTGTACTCATTTCTCAAGTGGTGCACTAATTCTATCGAGGTGAAAAAAATATCAAAATAAATCACAGTACAAGCGGGCTCTTTGATCGTCTTGCTCAAAGCTATAACTACTTTAGCTCCCAAACCCATACTGTTTTCTTCATCATTGAATTGATGAAATCGAAAGGTATCTTCTCCTCCGTAAACTAAAAAATCGTATACAATCCCCGATATTCCGGCTCTAACGAATATTTTAAATCCCAATTTTCTGGGCTTATTTTTTATATATTGCTTCCGGGTATCGGCTCTTGTACCTTTGTATGGCACCATCATTTCATCCACACTAAATCGGTTTTCTTCTTCGGTATTTATGCAATTTTGACGAACCTTTTCTAGCAGAGGTCTTATTTTATAGTATCGATCACCATCGTCAGCTAGGGCGTCCACAAAATGTAAATATCGCCGGATCAGTTGAAACCTTTTCAGTGTCATGATGTCTGCTATTTTATTGTATCTCAGTGATTTAGACCAATAGTCCGTGTATGCAGGCAAACGTACGACACCCATGAGGATATTAAGGGCAATAAAATCTTTTATTTCATCCAAAGTTACATTCATGGGCATACCCTTTATTTGCATGTGGTATAAATTGCTTTCTCGTACGATTAATTCAAAGATATCGTCCGAAAAAAATATTTTAAAATATTCCAAAGGTGATTTAGTTTCAGCGGTCTTCTTGAATGTCTTGTTTTCTATTAGAGCAGTGTATTTAAACCTTGTAGTGGTCCACTTCACTCAAGCTTCTTTTTCTTCACTACGGTCTTTTTGGCTACATACACTCTTTTGCTGGATCGAGTAACATTAGAAGGTGATGGTACGGATGGAACGTGTGTAGAGCTATTGGCTATTGAAGATATTGGTGAAGGTGTTGGTGGGATAATAACATTGGTAGGAGCAATATCAACACTGCATGTAGACGGATTTGTCGTATTTTCGGCTGGTAATAAAACTTCTCTATAGTCGTCTTCACTATCTGATAAGATGTGAAGATTCTCTAGAGACGATGGTAATGAAGGTACATATGAACTGTCGTCGTGGTCCTGATCAGAAGCTGGTCTTATTATTTCGCTGTCAGAAGAGTCGCTGCTGTCAATATCTGAGCTTGCTCCTGGTTTCGGGACCAACGCCAATATCTTTTGTGCTCGTGCACCAGCCTAAAAAGTAAATAAACCATTAAATACACATATCTTAAACACGACCTTAATTTGGCAATGTGTCTAAAAATGCACATTGCAAAAATTACATTCTAATCTTGTAAGTTTGGCAATGTATCCTAAAATGCACACTACAAAAGTCAAGTCATACTATTGGTGTCTTGGCAGTGTGCATTTGCAGATACATGCAAATTCACAGTGATATTTTAGATAGAAAATATTATTTGATCAAAATATTGTACGTAAACAATAAAATATACATTCAATGAAATAATTACCACATACATTTATCTTAATATCAACATTTAGATAGGATTTTAATCGATTCTTACCTTGTAGTACGTAGACGCACGCGCACGCTCCGACATCTTGCGATCTACTGATGGCAAATGTTGTCAGATGTAATAAATAATATTTTTTCTACTAAATAGAAGAATTGCATAAACTGTATTTGGTATATTTTTGTTAAAATATACCACACCGAATCCAAAATATTTTTTTTTTCTTCGTGTGCATTATTAGACACACTGCCAAGTTAAGGGTTAACGGGCATAAGGATCCTGCTCAATAAAAAAACTTATTGCAGTGATTTATTATTTTTATTGAAAATAAAGAAACACGTATTTCAGGAAAAAAAAAAAATCGGGAAACCCCCGGAAACTTTGGTGGAAAAAATATTCCCCTTGCTCTTCAGGGACAGTGAAATTGACGGAAGCATAGTAAGAGTCATTTGTTTTTGTGCTGCATAGTTTGCAACGCTTGTAAGATCCCAATGCCACTGGCATATGTACACCTACATCTTTGTGACGCAGTTCAGTTGGGACAGTATTTATAGTTTTTTTGGTAATTATCATATTATTTTTTATTATAGTTGGTAAATCGGATCGATTTCTTCTGACGTTCCAGTAGCAAATAATCCATTCTCATGTAAATACTGCAGCAAGGCAGTATCAGTGAAGAAATTGTCGAATGTGACATGTTTTTCAAATTCTTCTTCCATGAGTTTTCTTGTCAGATTCTTTACAACCTTGGCTCCCAAACCTATCTCAGTTCCTTGACCAGTTTTTCCTGTATATATTCCAACTCGTATAAGTATCCTGATTGACTGTCACATCGACACCACACTTTATAGCCCCTTTTGATAGGCTTCAAAGGCATATATTGTTTCAGGGTTGATCTTCCCTTGAACAAGATCACACTTTCGTCAACACTTTGTAATGATGAGTTTTTGGCATTTGTTTGAAAATTGTTACCGAGCAGATTTAGTAAAGGACGCAATTTATACAATTTATCAAAGTCTGGATTTCCTGGTTGTGGTTGCTGAGTATTATCATTCAAATGCAGTGCTCTCATTATGTTTTTGAAACGTTTTATAGGCATAACACTGGCTACTTCTTCTACCCTGAATCCTGGATCTGTAGACCAGTATAATTCTATTTGTGGTAAAATGTGATATCCCATTATTACGAGTATGCCTAAAAAAGCACGAATTTACATGTATGTGAATCTACATGTAGTAATGCTTCTTGAACCGGTAAATTGTTTTTAAGAGTTTTAATGCCAATATATTGAAAATTAATTTTGTGGACATGATTAAAGAATGCTATCAAATCTGCTTCAAATTTGGTTATTGCTGTTTTAATATTCATAGTAGTCTTTTGCGTCTACCACACGTGCATGCTTGACCGCAGTTTTAATTGCACATGCTTGTCGCATGAAAAGACTGAACACGGATGTGTACAGTCTTTTCATGTTAAGTACCTACGCGCAAGCCATATTCTTGTCGACATCGTCGGCGTGGAAACAATGTTTCCCAATGAAGAACTATTTCTTCTGCTATTATTTTTCAAGTGTTTGCTTGTGACAAAAAAGAAAATACAAAAGTCAAAGTGTAAACGATCAAAGTGGACAAAAAAATGGCTGTTGAATAGAAAAATTCATTCACATATACATCTACTCAAGGATTTAAGAGATGAACCAAGCGATTGGCGGAATTATTTACGGATGGAGGAAAATGCCTGTAGTGAATTGTTACGTTTGGTTACGCCTCTCATTCAACGACAAAACACGGTTATGCGTGAGAGTATATCCCCTCACGAAAGATTAACCGCTACTTTAAGGTACTGGCAACTGGCAGATCGTATCAAGATTTGAGGTTTTCTGTGGCAATTTCGGAACAAGCATTATCTAATATAATTCCAGATACATGCAGAGCTATTTTCACGGTGTTGCGAAATGAATACATGAAGGTGAGTTTTAAAAAGTTTATTTAAAAAATGTAAATGTTAATAACCACACAAGTATTTATGGCATATAACTCAAAAAGTACTGAGATGCTGTAGATGGCTGTAGGTTCATAGTGTCTGGTCCAGAGTTTACTGCATAATTTCTATCAGCAGTGTCAGGTGCTGGTTGTAGGTTCATAGCGCTTGATCCAGGGTTGACAATATAACAATGACGATTTAAATTTTCCAGTTCTCCTTCAAATATTGCTTCGTTAATAAGTTTTTCAGTATATATACGCTGCTCATTTGTCATGTTTCTCAATTTAAATGCAATATTTTGTCCAAAAATGTCACGTCTGTCAGGCTGTGATTGTGAGAATTTATTAGTGATACAATTACCGACTTCATTTATTATATTATCGAGTTTATTGTCATCCCTTGTCCTTTTTTGTACTCTTCGAGGTGGTAAAGATTGGACAACAGGAGAAGTAGGTGCAAGGTTTGAAGATGGATGGTCTGACGTGCTCGTAGAAGCCTGAGATTGCGGACGAGGAAAAGGTGAATCCAAGGTTGCATCTGTATTTGTTTCATTCTGAAAAAAAAAAAAATGTTGTTTCAGATACCAAGCTCACAAGAAGAATGGAAACAAATAGCACATGACTTCGAGCAAATATGGAATTTTCCTCATTGCTTGGGAGCAGTTGATGGAAAACATGTGCGAATTATACCACCGCCAGGAAGTGGTTCCTATTTTTATAATTGTAAGGGGTTCCATAGTATGGTCTTGGTAGCAGTAGTAAACGCTAATTATGAATTTATCGTATGCGAATTTGGTATAAATGGAAGGAATTCTGACGGAGGTGTTATTGAGCAGACAAAATTTTACGATAAATTGAGCGAACCTCTTTTTTCTAATGTTAAAATAAATGGAGTAAAACTATTGTTCTTACATACATACCTCTTTCAATTTAATTATCATTTGTTCGTATGCGTCATTCTTTTTATTCCTGTCAGAATAATCCTTGGATTTGATCTTCCACAGTGCGGGCAGAGATTTATATAATTCAATGAATTCAGTAACGAACTGTCGATTGTATGTACGTAAATCCGCCATTTTTACGACCGTGCGCGTACAGTTACTCCACTCGACTAAACTGAGAGCGGCTTGAACACTGAACTACCAACCACACGCGCAGACAAGTTTGTACAAGTATAGCTTGCGCATGCCAGAATTTCAAGCAAGTTTAAAAACCATCAAGCCAAGCATTGGGGTTTGCGCATGCTACCGTTTTACCAACTACACGCACAGTGTTCAGTGTACAAGCTGGCATGCGCAAGTAAAACTGCGGTCAAGCATGCACGTGTGGTAGACGCATTAAATTTTTCAGTCAACTGTTGTTTTTTCTTAGTTCCATTTTTTTTGTGTAATTTCTTTCATTGTTTTCCGCCATTCGTAAAATGATACATTATTCTCAGAAACATTAAAATATTCGAGATGATTTGACGAACAAGTATTACAACTTCTATTTAAACAATCTAAATTCCTAGAGTCGCAACACAGTTTAGATAGTAATTGCTCACAAGTTCTTATATTTACTATACAAGCTCTATGCAAACCTTGTAGAAGTAACTCCATATTAAGATGTCGAGAACAGAGACAAGTATCCCTATTGGTAGGTTTAGGGAAAACTGTCCAAAAGGGTCGAAGCTCACAGAAGGTTGAGTAACTTATTTTTTTACCTACTTGAGATATAAACTTTTGATACAGTGTATTTAGTGGGGCATTCAGATACCGTTTCTGCATCTTAAGTTTATTTTTTGTCACAAACTCTTTTTTACTAGCACTTATAGAACTATTAGCATCATCGTTGTAAAATTGATGAACTTCTTCTACATATGATTTATGACCTGACATTATGCTTGAGGATGATACTCTGTTGTTACCTTGTTTTACGAACTTGGAGATATTTATTTCACTATGTCTATCCCTACTTTCTTGCACCTGAATTCTTATTTAATCTTTGTATTGTTTTTTGTTGCCTTTCAATGGTCTTTTTATATTTATTAATAGTATTTATCAATACACATCTCTTTTTATACTCATTATAGCGTATTTTTCTTACTACGGATTTTATAGAAGGAGAATCTTGATGTAATGGATCGCTTAACGTTTCAGTCTTAGTCTGCCTTTCCGCGTCGTCTTTAGCCTCTCCTAAAGCTTTTATTGAAGTTTTTTCTTGTTTTTTCATTTGCCTGTACCTACATTAAATTAAAAAAAAACATCATAAGTAAATAAATAAATAATAAATATTCCTCAACATTCACACAACGTCATCTAGTCTCAAATTAAGTATATGATAGTAACTTGTGTTATGAGTACTAGACAACTGATAAACATACTTATGTATTTTTAAATACATACATATTATAGATAAATTACACCCAGACACAGAACAAATGATCGTGCTCATCACACAAACATTTGTCCTGGGTGGGAATCGAACCCACGACCTCTGGCTTAGCAGTCAGGGTCATTAACCACTAGACCAACAGGCCCGTCAAGTATGTATTTTCTTTCAAAGTTTGCAATTTAAAATAGAGCATTTAGTAAAATTTCAGTACCTTTTGGAATTTTCTCTCCATGTTTTTCGTTGCTCACGTTGAGCGTGTCAGAAAGTGCTACAGACTACATTAGTGTTAAAATGTCAAGACAGCTATATAGGCTTTTCCGACTGTGTACTAATCACGATGTAATTTAGATTTTAACTAATGAATTTACTACAGGTCAAATTAAGTACTTAGGAGAATCAAAAGGAAACAATTGTGTATCTGAATATATTTTAATTGTTATGAGGCAAGGGGAATAGACAACTACATAAATGATGTTGCAATTCCCACTTTAATACGTAACGTACATGTACATAAGACATAATAATCATATAATACACAACAACACATCCTCATCGTCATCATATCATAATCAATTAATTAATAATAAAATAAGAAACTTAACTTTGCAGAGAAGTGATCTGTTCTGTAGTCGAAGCTCAACTGACTGGTCGGCTTTTTTTTTTTTTTTTTTTTTTTAAAGAGGACTACCGCAGAGTAACCACAGGGTGGTCCTTCCTGCTTCACCGGACTAGTTGGCGAGACGAAAAGTTACGCCTCCAGCCAGAGCACAAAATTAGCTTAGAGTCAGACAACGAATGCTAAGGGCATCCCCTGCGGGGTTCGGACCTCGACTTAGTCGTTGCTGACTATCTGAACTACAGCAAAATCAAAAGAGAGAGCTGGATCAATGATTTTAATTATTTAGGGATCTGTTTTATTACTAGTTTGACCGGTATAAGAACGGACCGGTATTCATACTAGGGACGGGGGGGCAACAGTTACGTTACTTTAACTAACTAACACGCGACGGTCCTCGCCGGCGAGGAGGGCGACGACGGTAGTGTGGAGTGTTGCTAGTATTAGAATTACGCTGCTGAGAAAGAAACGCTTCCTGAAGAAGCGTAATACTATCATCTGGGAACGCGAGGGCATTTCGAGGGCGCTTAATGCGAGAAATGAGGGAGGGCTTGTATCGCGCAGCGGACGCGATGCAGGGGTTCCTATGCCTTTCCGCCGACTCGAAGAAACGGACTGAGGCACGTTTCATGAATTGACGGATGGTCGGGATCTTGAGGTCGCAGTGAAGCTGCGAATTGCGCACAAACCACGGGGCGTCCGTGATCTTGCGTAGAAAGCGGTTCTGGAGGACTTGGAGCCTACGAAGCCTAGTGGGGGGCACGTGTGAGAACACTACGCTGTCCGCTGTCCGACCGTATGTCATTATCGGTCTCACGCACAGAGTAAACAGTCTCATCTTACAAGTAAGCGAGAGTTTACTCCGTTTGTTAACCAGACAATGGAGACGGGACAGAGCGAAGGCGGCACGATTACGTACCGTCCTTATGTGCTCAGAAAAGCTGAGTTTCCGATCAAGGATTATACCTAGGTATTTGGCTTGCTGCTCCCAAGGGATAGGCTCGCCAAAGAGTCGGACGGGGGGGGGGGGGGGGGGGGCAGAGCGGGAGGGTACCGCCTGTGGCTAAACAGGACGGCCTTGCTCTTAGTGGGATTGACCTCGATCCTCCATTTCGAGAACCAACGCCCGAGGGCGTCGACCGCGATCTGAAGGGATCGGCCTATGGCCTCGGGGTCGCGCCCCGTGTAGTAAATAGCCGTGTCATCGGCGTAAAGGGCTAAGTGGTTTTTGCCACCTCTAGGGATGTCGCTGGTGTACAGCGTGAATAGAAGGGGGGGAGAGCACCGAGCCTTGCGGCACGCCGGCGCGGATCGCGTGAGGAGGCGAGAGCGTCCCCTCGACGCGATATCGGAAGGAGCGATTCGACAAGTAGTCTCGTATGATGTGCACGAGACGATCTGGCACCTCGAGTTGGTACAGCCTGAAAATCAAGCCGTTGTGCCAGACTTTGTCGAATGCCTTCGCGACGTCAAAGAGAAGCATACCTGTGGGCCGACCGCGCTGAAAGCCAGCACTGATCTGCTCCACTATGCGGTGGACTTGTTGGACGCACGAGTGTTCGGTTCGAAAACCGAACTGCTCGTCGGGAATGAGACTCCTGGACTCGGCAAAATCCATTAGACGGGAATAGATGATCCGCTCGTACAGTTTCCCAAGGACTTTGAGTAAACTGATGGGGCGGTAACTGGACGGCTCAGATTTAGGTTTTCCCGGCTTGGGAATGCCGATAACTATCGCCTCTTTCCACCTTTGCGGAAAGAGGTTGTTACTTAATGCCGCATTGAAGATGCAAGACAATAAGATAACTAACTGGGGAGGGAAGAGCTTGATCACTCTGGCGGAGATGCCATCTGAGCCGGGGGCTTTGCGAGGGTTCAAATCCTTGATCAGCGAACGGACTTCGTCAACGGTGACGGGGGCGAGAGGATACTCGAGATCCTACTGTGGGGGAGTGATGCTCTACGTTCGACTTCGGCGTCAACCCTTGACGAGGTGAGCCTGGTCGACCGGAAGGGCGCTGGGCGTGCATTGGGCCTCTAAACTGTCGGCGAGGCACTCCGCCTTCTCGTCGTCATCAAAGGCTACGCTCTGATTCGGACGATTCAGGGGGGGGATGGTGGATTCCCCGGTGGAGCGGAGCTTGCGCTGCAGCTTCCAGAAGTTGGTATGACACGGCTTGAACTCGCTAAGAGTATTGTCCCATTGTGACTCCCGCAACTCGGCGATACGTTTCCTCACAGCACGCTGCAAGGAACGCATCGCCACGCGGTTGTGCACGCTGGGAGAAGAGTCGTAGGCGCGGATGGCGGCGTTCTTCCTCCTCATCAGATCTCGAGCGTCCGGCGGTAAGTCGAAGCGAGTGTCCGCGGTCACAGGTACCGACTTTGAACAATCGCTTATCGCGGACTGCACGTGATCCGTGAGGGAGTCGATCGCGCCAAGAGCGTCAGAGACTGACGAAAGATGGTCGGGGATGGAGTCGAGGTGAGGCGAATCGGCCTGCTTGAGGCGAGCCCGAGCTTGGGCCAATTCGTGATCACCCTCGTGGGGGCTGGGCTGTTCGGGTCAGAGGGACCCGAACGCGGTCCTAGGAACAAAACACTGGTCTGTGGTCGGAGTCTAGCTCTTGGAACACCTCGATAGAGCGGAGCGCGAGGCCTGACGTTTCTGAAGAGGGCCAAGTCTAGGGTGGACGGTCTATGGGACACCAGGTCGGGGAAGTGAGTGTGACTCATCGGAGCGATGATGTCGAAATTCAACGCCGCAGCGAGGCGCCGGAAGCTGCGAACCGCGCGCATTGCGAACGGGGCAGTTCCACTCCTCGTGTTTGGCGTTGAAGTCACCCGCCCAGAAGGACGGAGTGACCTAGGGAGAGAAGTGCCTCGAGGTCGGGCCGGATATCGGCCGTCTGCTCGGACGGAGGGATGTACACCGATACGATGTAAATAGGGCTGTGTCCGGTCATACCTACCCTACAGATAGAAGCCTTCAATGTGAGCGAGAGGGGGGGGATCTACAGGGGAGCAGTACAGGATCTCCTGTAATAGATGAGCGTGCCGCCGAATACGGCACGCGTACGTCGTTGCGGACTACGCAGTAGTCGCGATGTTGGGATTCCTATGAGCGGGCTTGAGAAACGTCTCTTGGACGAGGAAGACATCAACTTGATGATCGCGGAGGAAGGAGGCGGACTTCATCTCGTTGGGGCTTAAGGTCTCGCGCGTTGAAGAAGCCAACGCGGGAGTTGTCGGGGTTTAAGTTTTCCTGATGTGCCTGCCATTAATAACCTGCACGGATAACTGTTTGCATGTTGTCGATTACATCGCCGAACTGTGCGAAAGGACTGCAAAATCTTGCACATCGCGCATGGCGTCGATGGCATCTCTGAACTCGCGGACTCGAGCCGCCTTAATGAGTGCTGCAGGAAGAGCATCATCTTCCTGTCTTTTCTAGCTTCGTCTTCCCGCGGAGGACGACGGATGGGGCATAGGACCCGCGGGGGGGGGGCGAGAGGGGGGAGAGGGTCTCGACGGGTGAGACCGAGGGGCTGGAACATTGAGTTCCATGAGAGGGGGGGGTGGGACACTAAGTCCATGAGAGGGGGGGGGAGGAACGCTGAGTTCCATAAAATGGGGGGGGGTGGGACTCTAAGTCCCGAGAGGGGGGTCGCCTTAGGGGCGAGGGGGGGGAACGCGCTCTCATCAGAGAGCTTGTTCCAAGCAAAAGGCCTCTGAGGCCTCAGCTTAGTCTGAGCGGGCGGGGTTGGAGCAGGAGCTCGGACAGGGGCAGAGGGGCGAGCGGCGACGGCGCTTGGCCACCTTGGGAGCCTTGGGGGCCATAGGGCACCCGCGGATAGTTCGCGGGGTGGCCCTGTTGGCCGCAAAGGACGCAGCTCGGGGGCTCGACGGCCTGTGCTGGATCCTTCGGACGAGGGCAGGAAGACGTGGGGTGATCCCCCAGGCACTTGACACATCGCGCGCGGGCATGGCAATGCCGCGCGGAGTGTCCCCACATCTGGCACTTGTGGCACTGCCCGGGCGTCCCAGACTTGTGGGGGGTTCTCGATGGAGATCCCCGACAACTGGCAGACCGTCTTCAAGTTGAAGACGGCTTTGCCTTCTGGTCCCTTCTTAACGCCGGCCAATACCATGTTAAATGGCGTTAAGCCGCGGGCTCGGTTGCATCCGATGCACCTTAATATGGGAAACGGACTGGGCGGCCAAGTCCGCTTTAATATCCTCTACGGATAAGCTGGCGGGGACGCCCTTGATGACTGCCCGGAGGACGCGCTCCTCGGGCAGTGAGAATGAATGGTACTGCAGATGATTAGTCTGCAGCCACTTTGTGAGCAACCTAAAGTCACTCACCGTGGGAACCACGATCTTGATCCCGTCTTTAACGCAGCGGGCATGCGTGAAGTTAACTTTGTTGGCCTTGCACCAACTACTAATGTCATTCCATTTTTCACTCCCGTGGAGGAAAATTGGAGGGGGGGGCTTTGGCTGCGAGTGGGAGCACTCGGCTGGCCAGAAGCTGACGGGGGGGGAGCCTTGGGACCTCCCGAGGGGGAGGCAGTCGACGGCTTGGGCGGGACGGGAGCCGCTGCGGTGCGAGCGGCCTTGGCCTGAGGGGCCTTGGAGCGGGCCTTGCGGGCCCGTTTCTTGCCGACGACGGCGAAGTCGTCGTCAGCAGATGCGGGGGAGGAGTCAGAGGGAGGAGATTCCTCTTCAGATTCGCAGGACATGTTGGCGTCCTTGGAAGCCTTCATGTCCGCGATGATCGGGGCGAGATGTCCGAACAGTAGTTTGTTGGAGGATAAGTCCGCGCTTTCAGCGCGGCGGATCGGCTGCGTGACTTAGCACGCGAGCTCGATGAGACACTGGAGTGTCTACGGGATGGGGTATTGCTGGCAGGGCGCGTGGAGGACGTGGGGGGCGCGGGGTGCGCGGAGGGCGCGGGGTGCGCGGTAGGCGCGGGGGGCGCAGAGGGCGCGGGGTGCGCTGAGGGCGCGGGCAGCGCTGAGGGCGCAGGGGCAACGCGGGGCGCGGTGTGCGCGGGGTGCGCAGAGGGCGCGGGGTGCGCAGAGGGCGCGGGGTGCGCTGAGGGCGCAGCTTGCGCTGAGGGCGCAGAGGGCGGGACGCGCGCAGAGGGCGCAACGTGCGCGGAGGGCGCGGGGGCAGCGGGGCGCGCAGAGGGCGCGGAGGGAGTCGGGCGCGCTGAGGGCGCGGGGGCGGCGGCGAACAGAGTCGGGAACTGGGCCGCGTACTTACGTACGACGTCGCCCTCGTTCCGCGACAAAGTCGCAATGAAGGTCACCCACTCCGCGGGCGGAGGGGCGGCGGGGGCAGACTTACCACTCTTGCGTGGCATAGTGATGGGGCCTACCTGGCGGATTTGTTACGCGCGCGTTCCGAGAGAAGAATCCGCAAGAAACTCTCGGCAATCGTGTCCTAGCGGGCCTACAGAGACCTACTACAACCCCGAGTGGAACTAACCCGGGGGTGAGTTTGTGTATGATTCTCTGCCGGGTGTAGGCAGAGAGGTGAGTCCTATTTATGTACCCTAAGCTTGTAATCTCGCTGCCAATCTTAATGTGCAGCGAGCTCCTAACTGCGTGAGTGCAGAGAGTGACAAGCCGGAGCTGCCACTCAAACAGCAAACACGAATAGGATGAAACAAGGAAAGGTCTAGGAGGGAGTGAGGCGATATCCGGGGTCGACTAGGAGGCCCCCCAAGGCCGACTGGACCGGACCCGTCCAACTGACGGCCCTGTCCTGAAGGGACAGGGCAGGGTGCGTGGGTCGACACCCACTCGGCTTGGTTAACACCGCGAGGTATCCACCGAGTACCGCCTTTGTTGTGAAAACAACAAATACGACGGATTTAAAAATTGACGTCTCCACTCGAGTTGCGACAACAACTGAACGCGTCTTAAAAAAGACACGACAGGTGCCGACTTGTTTGCCGCGCGTTGTGTTCTGAAAAGAACAAAACCCGCGACGATGACGTAATTCGTGTGCACCTACGAACGACCACTATAAATAGTAGCCGCCTGCAAACACACACGAAAAACGAATCGAAAAAATTATCGCAAATCACCCACAAGCAATCGCGTACGTGAGCTCGCAAAATGTAAACAAATTACAAAGTTGCAAGAACACGACCGAACGGCTCAAAGGCAGAATGCAATATGTACTCTGACTGGTCGGCGCGCCGTCCTTTGCTTTTATACCATACCGTCTAAGTCAATTGATCAACTAATAACAACATCCGTTAGTTTAAAATAAGTTACATTTTAAAATTATTACATAAAATAACACTTTAAATTATTATTTTGATAATTCGTAGTTTGTAATTCATATTTTAGTTTAACTTTGTAAATATTAATAACAGACATAATAATATTTCATACCGGAAGTTCCGTTAACAAAGTATTTGAATCGACTAATGAATGATAATTTAGAATTACCACAAAACAATGAAATATAACGTAGATAATTTAGTTTTGATCGTAATGCGAATACATCAGTTGTTTATTTGAGATTAGTAAAGGACAGTTTGAATTTTTACACATCAAAAGAATTTTACATAAATTTACAAATCCTGTCAAGCGCGAGTAGTTTGTTCCTTTATAGATTTAATTTTACCTTCTTCTTTTCTTTTCTTATACTTTATACGCCTTTTCTCTTGTTCTATGGCTAATAACTCTGGATCGTTTTTTATTTCTAAATATTTTCTCTTTTTACACTCACGTTGCTGTGCCCGACGGCGTTTTTCTACTGCCTTTATGTTCTTCAGTGGCATTTTAATGGCACCTTAAATAAAAGGTCGTCATCGTTTAATATGAATTATATGTTAACTTAAAAATGTGTTTGATTACGAATCATTATCCTCTACAGTTGTCATTATTTGAAACAGAAAAAAACATTATACTCTTTATTTGTCATTATACGCAACGCACATTTTAAAGCTAAGGATGTTGGTGAAAATGACATAATCGAGAAAACTGGTTGCAACTTGTCGAAACCGATAAAATTCTTCTTTAAAACACATTGATATAAATTAATTCACTCACGGTGTACAATAATAGCAAACAATATGATTAATTTGACAATTATTTGCAACAACAGTAAGCAAAAGTATAATGACTCCGTTGATAACAAATTTGTGAGAACGAAATGAAAACTTACCTGGTCAGCAAACACAACGCGTCCACTCCGGTTGAAGCGTGCAGCTCGACTGAGGGAGGTGCGGGGAGCGCGGTAGGCGCGAGGTGCGCGGGGTGCGCGGAGGGCGCGAGCTGCGCTGAGGGCGCGGGGTGCGTGGAGGGCGCAGGGGCAACGGAGTGCGCGGAGGGCGCGGGTGCGCAAAGGGCGTGGGGTGCGCAGAGGGCGCAGGGTGCGCTGAGGGTGCGGAGTGCGCTGAGGGCGCGGAGGGCGCAGAGGGCGCAGCGTGCGCGGAGGGCGCGGGGCGGCGGTGAACACTGACGGGAACTGAGCCGCGTACTTACGTGCGACGGAGCTTTCGTTCTGCGCCAGATCTGCGATGAAGGCCGCTCACTCCGCGGGCGGAGGGACGGTAGGGGAAGACTTGCCACTCTTGCGTGGCATGGTGGTGGAGATTACCTGGTGGATTCGTTGCGCGCACATTCCGAGAGAAGAATCCGCAAGAAACTCTCGGCAATCGTGTCCTAGCGGGCCTACCAAGACCTACTACAACCCCGAGTGGAACTAACCCGGGGGTGAGTGTGTGTGTGGTTCTCTACCGGGTGTAGGCAGAGAGGTGAGTCCTAATAGTGTACCCTAAGCTTGTAATCTCGCTGCCAATCTTAATGTGCAGCGAGTTCCTAACTGCGTGAATGCAGAGAGTGACAAGCCGGAGCTGCCACTCAAACAACAGACACGAATAGGAAAAACAAGGAAAGGTCTAAGAGGGAGTGAGGCGATATCCGGGGTCGACTAGGAGGCCCCCCAAGGCCGACTGGTCCGGACACGTCCAACTGACGGCCCTGTCCTGAGGGGACAGGGCTGGGTGCGTGGGTCGACACCCCTTCGGCTTCGTTAACACCGCGAGGTATCCACCGAGTACCGCCAGAAAACAACAAATACGACGGATTTAAAAATTGACGTCTCAACACACGAGATGCGACAACAACTGAACGCGTCTTGATAAAGACACGAACAGGCGCCGACTTGTCTGCCGCGCGATGTATTCTAACGAACACAAACACGCGACGATGACGTAATTCGAGAGTGATAATAAACGACTACTATAAAATAGCAGCCGCGTATCACCACAAACGAAAAACGAATCGAAAAAGCTATCACAGATCACCTGCAAGCGATCGCGTACGTAAATACGCAAAATGTAAACAAACGATTACAAAGTTGCGCAAGAACGTCCGAACGGCTCGAAAGCAGATTGCAATATGCCCCGGTGGCGTATTTCCATTTCCGTGTTTATTAGGAGGCAGTACTGTCTTGAAACACGCACGGGTTTGTCCCACTAACTGCCTTTACAAATTCGTGTTCAATCCAAGGCACGTATCCTCCAATCGCGCACGGGTTTGCAACGCCAACTGTTCTTCTAAACACGTGTTCAATTCAGGGTACGCATCCTCCAATCGCGCACGGGTTTGCAAGGAGTATGCGCCTTGATTAAGCGCCACAAATCCGTGTGTGTTCGAAGGCATTTTTGTGTTTAATGAATGGGCAAGAAAACACAAACAAAATCTTTAACTTTTTATTAAGACCAAAATTATACCTAGGTACATAAACAAACATAATGTAGTCATTTTATATAATCAATGTTTTTTGGCAGGAGGCTCATTATCATCAATATTAGATGCAATATTATGAACACGTTTTCTTTTCACAGTTTCTGTCTTGGCTGGTCGTCCTGATTGTATCCTTCCACTGCATGGTAGACCTCTTTCTTTGCGGCGACTGATCGATGTTGGTTGTACATGAATTTTTCGAGATTTTCGTCGAACATTTTTTTCAACTACATATTAATGATATAATACTCGATGGAATTTGTAGCTTCGACAAATCAGATTCAAACTTTGTAAGAATGTTTGTATATGCAGCATTGGAGTCTTTTTCCAAGATTTCAGTGATTTTTTGCCACTGAGCTTTAATATTACGAACAGCATTGTCAAAGTTTTTATTGTTGATAGTTATAGTAGGAGAGCTAGTGAACCCTCCGAGTAACGGTCTTCCTGTAAGGCTAGAAATTTGTAGAGTGATGAGTCATAGTACGCCAAAGCAAAAATCATGACCTGGCAGGCATCTGCCCTGCACGTCATCAGCCCTTTTATTTTTTAAAGTGTAAAATGAATAAGATTAAAAAACTTACTGCTGTAAGCTTCAAAATTTAATATCATTTAGTTTATTTATTTATAATTATGAAAAAAAATTGACAGGCCATTAGAGTAAGCAAAAGTACCTACCAGGTGAATCGAGAGGTGCACAGTTTAGGAGGTAAAATAAACTTTCGTCTGTAAAGCTGAAATTTTAGTATGTATTTGAATAAGTCTTTTAGAATAAATGTGTATAATGACAGGCGATTCTGAACAGCATAAGACCTTGACAGGCGAGGGGAAAGATGCTAAGGGCGTGCGAGTAAGAGGCGTAACGTAAATGCATATAGTGTCAGGGACATTAAATAAAATAAAAAATTATACAAGCAATATATTTTATTAATTGTTGTGTAATTTACATTCTTTTTTATATCAATTATCATCATCTGACACTTCTTCACTATTACTTCTTTCATCGTCATCCGATTCTTCGATATCGTTTTCCTCCTCTGAAAAGAAAACAATATTTTAATAAATTAATAATGTCATTAAGAATTGAATATTGCGCTCAATTACATAGAACTGTATATTGAATCTTATTAAATCAAATAACTGTATGTTACCTGAAATGTATTCTTCAGTTTCACTTGACTGTGCTTCGGCAGTATCAGCATTAGTAGGCTCTTGTAATAGTATATCGTATATAGAAGAAGGAACCGTATTCCCCTCAAACCAATTGAAATCGTAGTGGTCATCGATTAAGTTCCAACCATTATTTTCAGGGGTCAAAAATGTTGGTTCCTTTAAATGACTATTTCGCCAGATATTTGTAATATATGCAGCTCTCAATAATTGTTGTTGCAGTTCGCGTTGGCACGGAGGTAGATTTGATGAATCATAACTTATTATTTTTTTCATAAATATTGTGGTATTATTCGTGTTATATGTGGCAAGAAACTTCTCATAACGTGCGTCATTCAATCTTTGACATTTTAAACTGTACATTTGGCACACAAATTTCTCAAGTATCGAAAAAATCTGTTCTTTCTTCTCTATTATTTCTGCACTTCCAAACGCTGCAAATGCCTTTTGATACTGATGCGATTTTTCTAATATTTTAAAAGGTCTTTTTTTTCCTCTTCTTAAGAAGGACGGGTTAAAATCGCAACCGGTCAATGCATGAAATCCCGGTAAGCTTTGGCATATCGAGGGTCCCAATTTTTCATACAATTCAGAAATATTTATCCATTTTTTTAAATTGTTGGTGCCGTATTCCATGTAGATTAACTTTCTCTTAACTTTCTCCTCATTTGATAATTCATAAATTTTAATTTCGGCTTCTTGTATTGTATTGGCATACATTAAAGTTCGGAATTTTTTCATAACTGATTGCCGATCTTCTTTAATAACTTCATGTTCACTTTGCCACAACCAACGCCTAAGAGCTTGATTTACATGAAATATGCAAAGAAGTAATCTGCTGTTTGGCAATACTGTGCGTAAGGCATTCCTTTCTGCGCTGCTATCATCAGTCATTACGATTTTTGGTTGAAAAACCTGGCAAGTCTCCTCTAAATAATCTTTTGCACATTGAAATGAATGTGTATAATTTTCCTGAGATTGACTCGTGTGCAAAATGACAACAATAGGTAAAGCACCAATTTTCGTTGCAGCAAAGATAAAAGTAACACAGGCATTTGTTTGATCACAAGATCCACTTGTATCCATAAACACCATTTCATCAGCCAAACCAGCCATGAACACTCTTTGCATAATAGGCGTTATTACAACACACACAGTTGGTTCTTCCTTTAAATATATCTCTACATTTATTTTAGACAACTCAATCTTCTTTCGTTTTAAAACTTCAATTATATCAACGATGTCTCGCGTTCCGTAGGTTCGGCGACGCCATTGTTCATACAGATGAATAACTTGGCGGTCGCATGGATTTTTTTGTGCATTTTTTTGTAATGTAAGCATTCTTCTCACATCCTTCAATGATAGCTATTTCATGATACAATTTTGCTGCTGCAGCTGTCATCCCACCTTGAAAATACGATTCAAATTGTTTTATCGTGTCTTCGGAACAACGCAGTAGGCTCAATGCTTGGGCGACATTGATTCGGTGGGAATGATTATAGTTTATCTCTATTAGAACATTCAGTCCCCGTTTCATTAGTTGCGAAATTTTTATCGTACTCTTTGTTACTTTTAAAAATTTTATCCCAATATTTGCTCTACAATTATAGTTTCTAGTCACACCTTTCTTTTTATCTTTGGTTTTGTTTCTTTCCGAAAGATGACAAATAAATACTTTTCTGAAATCATATCGTATCTGCTGAGAATATCGTCTCAACATAATCCAATTTGTTTGCGTTGCCTCCGAAAACTTTTCAATGAAATAACCACACTTTTTGTCATAATCACCTTCACAAGATAAAGAGCATCGAATTTTACATTGGTAATTATCATTGTCTCCATCATATTTTACGACTTCAAAATTGTCCACAATACCACTAAGTATATTCTTCAATAGTTCCATATTAATCGAAAGAACACTCTATAAACATAACTTCAAAATGTTCTAATAGTGTAACTAAAGTTTGCTTTGTATTTATTTATCACGATCACAAGATAAAGTTTGTTTGTTAATTGTTCACAATATTACCAAGTTATATTTTTATAGTTCCATAATCTAATATTTAATTATTTAAAAGCCCACTTATTTCAAACGCTGCACAGTAGACAAACAAACGAATGATAATGCGACTGGCGAAGTGACGAGACGCGAGCGAAGTTGTTTATGCGCGAACTTCATGGCTAAGTTCCATGCATCGCCTTGAACACGTGTTTAGAAGAACAGTTGGCGTTGCAAACCCGTGCGCGATTGGAGGATACGTGCCTTGGATTGAACACGAATTTGTAAAGGCAGTTAGTGGGACAAACCCGTGCGTGTTTCAAGACAGTACTGCCTCCTAATAAACACGGAAATGGAAATACGCGCTCCGGACAAGTATATTTATGGCAATCTTCACAAACATTGGCTGTCTTGCGATGGCGGGCGTAAGGACATACTTGGCACCTTTTTCGCACACCTGGAACCCTAACAGGTGCTTCTTGTTCAGGTTCTCCACTGAATTCTCAGATTCTCTTGCGTAGCTGTCTCGGCAATTGAGGTGTTTCTTTGCGGCCCTTCAAGTGTTCAGTAACAAGCAATCGGCCTAATGTTTTTATAAAATTGCGACGCTTCTGAATAGTCTTTGTGTTAGACCCGTGTATAATATACGCATTGATTCCAGCCATATTGAGCATTGCATAGAAGACAGTGAGAGGCCATTTTTTCGAGTTGCGACTAACATCGTATGTCGCCGACAACTTATCTGCTACGTCTACTCCACCTTTAGTGGTGTTATAAAACGTATTTATCTCAGGTTTTTTTTCTCTCCTGTCTCAATTTCAACGTTGTGGTGGAGACTAGACATTAGTATGACAACCTTGTTTTTTTTTGGAATATGAGACATGAGGGTTATATCCTTTTGAAAGCCAAATTTCCATGAATAGATAGCTGCACCGTGACCGCGAGTATTGATAAATGCTTTTGGAAGTTGCCTCTTGTTCTTGAGTACCGTACCAACAGAGGTAAGTTTGTGCTCATTCAACAGATGAGATATTAGTTCGTAACTGGTGAACCAATTATCGAAAGTGACGTTGCGGCCAGTTTTCGAAATGGGCAATACTAGACGATTCACCACGTCAAAAGGTTTATTGCTCACAAAAAATGGCCCTTCTGGCTGCTTTCCTACATAAATCACAGATTCACTTGGTTATCAGCTTCACAGTAACAATCAGCACATAACATTGTAGCATGTTCCAAACAAAAGTATTTTTTGCACTTGGCACAGTTGTAACGTGTCTTGCGGTTTTTTTTTGGTTGAACAATATTCACAGCGTCCAATTTTGTTGTTATTGGTGGCTGCTGAAGATTCTGGACCATCCAACTGACATATTTCGACGAGCCTAAGCCTCAGGGTTCTGGGCAAGGATGTAATCAGAGCTCGACGTCGGAGTTGTGCGTTGATGAGGTCGTATGACAAAGCTTCAATGAAGACCCTGCGACTGATTTTCTTGTCGGGATTGTTCGACATATATATCACGAATGAGTTTATACCTGCGACGTTCATTAGGCTATAAAACACCACCATGGGCCACCTTTTTGTGCCTCGAGCAACGTTATATGTCGCGCACATTTTGTCAACAGTGTCGACCCCTCCTTTGGTCATATTGTAGTCCATTATCATTTCGGGCTTGCCGGTCACCTCGTCAATTTTATCATCATCATGCATGCTTGATACAAGAAGTACATTTTTTCCTTTCTTAGGGACATAAGAAACAAGACTGCAGTTGCCTCGGTACCCGAACAAAGAAGACTTTATCGCCCGGCCGCGTATCTCCGTAAAAGTCTTAGGCAGCTCCTTCTTATTTTTGCGAATTGTCCCAAGCACGGACAGCCTGTGCTCTGCTTCAAATTTATCCAGCAAAGGAATGCTCGTGAAGAAATTATCAAATGTAATATTACGTCCAGTTCCATAAATACCTTCGCTTAGCCGTGAAACCAATGCCATAGCCGAGTTATCCACTTTGTAGGCGCCATCCGGTTGTTTTCCTACGTAGACTTCCATTTTGGTGGTGTAAAACATTTTAGCGTCTGTCAAGGCATAAATTTTGATGCCATATTTATTGGGCTTTGATGGGATGTACTGTCTAAAGCCGAGGTCGCTGTCCTCTAAAAGCCTCCCAATTTTTCGTCAATCGTAACATAATGAGATAAACTGAAATATTTTTCATAAGCTGCTACGACTTCTTCAAACAAATCTCTGATAGGAGCTAGTTTATCTACAGCAGTTCTCTCAGCTCGCGTATCTTTTTCGTCAAACCGTAGACAACGCATCAATAAACAGAATCTAGTCCAGTTCATAGTCATCAGTTTTGAATAAATCTTTGGAATTCAAGCGACTGTTTCTTCTGACTCCTGCAAAGAGTAAAAGGCCGAGAAATGCTTCAATTTCTATGTTGTCAGTCTCAGAACAGTCTCTTTCCCTTGCGAAATTAGACTTTATTAGATTTATATGCTCATTGGTGCACTTCACAATTCGATTTATGACGCTTTCCGGAAAAAACAACCTCCAAATTTCACCTGGGTCCTTCAAATTTTTGGCTTCTCCTTTTGGTCCTGGAAGCTGGGTGACAATATTTCGAGCGCTTCGTCTCACATGAGTTGTTGCAGGAGCTTTATTCCAACGTGTCCGACCATCCTTCCCAAGGTAAAATTCTAGCGAGCTTTGACCATTTTCCACTTCGCCCAACTCTTCGCCATCTTCTTCATCACTATCCTGCTCGGTGTCATAAGTTTCGTCATTTACCTCAACAAAATCTTCCACCTCGCTGTCATTTTCATCCCCATAATCGGATTCGGAACTTTTTTCCTCCAAAAGCAATCTAATTGCCCGCTCATCCATCTTGTAATAATAATATATATCTGAAAGTAATAAAAATTATCAAAATGTACACAAATACATAATAAATAACACAAACACAGTAAAAAAGTAAAAACAAAATAATTTTATACTTACGATAAAAGTTACACCTATACTCGCGTCGGTCTGACGGACCGATTGGCGCCAAACACACCAACACGTGCGTTTCGCACAAACGCACTGCGTGCACTAAAATGAAGTTGGCAACGAATCCGGCAACAAAAAAAATGGAGTCGCTGGGGTTACCAAAAACAAAAAAAAAATGAAAAAATGTTTCTGTCGGTCTCACAGACAAATGCGCGAGTATAGGAAGGTTAATGTTAATCCCAGTAATGCGGGATGAAGTTTCGGGATTTGAGAAAAATCTCCTTGATGTGTTCCCATCATTTGTGTTCCCAAACCCTGACTTCGGAATATCCACTAGCAGCCCCATTTCCACTTTAAATGTCTCTTGAATTTTCTTCTTCCTTTCCACCACTTTATTTTTCTTTTCTTGAGTTCTTGCCTGTCATTTTTTTACTGGAATTTTGTATGACAAATGAAGGAGTGATTCAGAAAATCGAATTCTAGCATGTAGGGTCGACAGCCTAAATTTTAGACTGTCAGAGTTCTCTATGTTCTTTTTTATAAGTTTGTTAAAGTCTTTCGAAGTTTGCCCACATATACAGGGTGTAAAAAAACGATCGTGAAGGGGCATAATGTAGTCTCGTGTTACAAACACATTGCTGCGACTTTTACTTCGATACGTGATTATGATTTTTCCCCGTTCAAATTAATTCATAATGCTAAATTTCCCCACCGCTATTACTGGCCACACTGAACATATGATAAAGTTCGGGTCACGACCTGAACTCAAAGATGGCCGTTACCGCAAGCGCAGGTGTTTGACCATACCGCCAAAAATACCGTTGCAAATCAATTTCAACTTTACTGGTAACGACACAAGGTTAACTTTAAGTAAATCATCATAAATTGTATGCCATTTATTGAATTTATTTTCTATTTTCTACAAATGACCACGCAAAAAATCGTCCCAATACACCAACAGATTTCAAACGTATCTCATTTAATACATCATGGTATCATGATCATTTTTTATTATGACGACATCACCGTAAGTCATGGGGTTAACGTGCAAAAAAACAATTCTTGTTCACTTTTTTCAGTACAAAAATTTTTAGGCACACTATTTAACTATAAAAAAGCTATTGATAGAGAACAGCCGTGAGACGCATAGGTAAAATAACGGTCTAATCTCACTATACCCTCGCCCCTTACCATGCTAACATACGCGCGCGCACCTCAGTCGTGTCCTGTTCGTTTACTTTTATAGTGACGCACGATTCGAACACTGCTCATTCCTAACTATGCACTCACGGCGCGCGGATGATGCCCGTCGCGAACATCTCTCCTGCCGTGCAGCAGAGCGTAGGCACTAAGATACTATAACACTATTTCACTATAACCCTACGATACTATAGCACTCTGACGCGATGAAACTATGACGTCACGACCCGATGACGCGGAGACTCGATGACGCGGTGACTTGATGTCGCGGTGACACGAAGCCTCGTAGCGTTGCTGCATCACCCGGTTAGCGACGTCGCGATGTTATGACGCAGCGCCGCGACGCACTATGATGACGTACTGCGTCTTTACTTAAGCAGCGGTACCAGTTTCTTCGTTGGACGCTTTATCACGCCACCAGCGGTCCGAACTTCACCGTCCACGCCCGGGTACACGGCGGCTATCCGGCCTCGCGGCCAGGTGTTGCGAGGCAGGTTGCGGCGATGAGCACGGGGTCGCCCAGCTGAAGTGCGGGGCCGCGGGAGTGTGACTCCCGCCGGTGTTGCAGCTCGGGCAGGTACATGTCGGCGAGTATTTGGGAGCGTCGCCAGTGCTTCTTGCTGTCTATATCTCGCTTAGGGATGGGCAAATGGGGAAAAAATATCGATATATATCGTATCGATATTTTTTAAATATATCGATAATAATTGACTAAAAAATATCGATATGTTGATATATCGATATTTTCGGCGCAATAAGCAATTATCTATTAAAATTGTCAAAATATTCTAAATTTTAAAGCAAATACACATCTGGCTGTTTTGACATCAGTTTTATTATTAAAAAATAAGTACATAAACCCAAGAAAAAATCAACATCATCAACACAACAAAAATTACATTATTCAAACCAGTATTTGTCCGATATTGACATCAAGAGCACTCTTTGCTTGATGTGCTCGCCTGTTAATCTGCTCCTATCTTTCGGCACAGCCAAATTCACCATTGAAGCTACTCTTTCAGATGACACTGAAGAAGCTTGGCAAATCAAATATTTTAGGGCGATATCCGAGAGAACCGGCGTGAAGTGTCGGCAATTTACCCAGAACTTGATTGGATCAGATTTTCTTTCTAAAAGTGGTTGGTCCAAATACTGCTTCAATTCATTGGGGACACAGCCACTGTTTGGAACCTCTGACGTAGCTATGTTCAGATTTAATAATTTCTCATGTCTGAACCAGATAGAGGACCCACTAGCTTGTTCTGATGCTGCTTGATCAGGATTTTTATCCGGAGAACGTTGTCCTCTACGCCGATGTTCTGCTTGAACCTCAGTACTAATTTTGGATATAGCATTTGACACGACAACTGGCGAGGTAAAGTGGATACGCTTGAACCGAGGATCCAAAATAGTAGCTACTGAGAGAAAAGAACTTCGTTCTAAAGGAGCCAGTTTGTCTTCAACTTTTTTGAGTAAAGCCTTTTTTACAATCAATCCTAAAGAGGTCGATGGAGTTGCTTGATCTGTTACTTGGGTAATTAAAGTTGTAAGAGGAATGGCTAAGCTTGACGTTACATAATTCACACCACTTATTTCCTCAGAAGCTTCTTTGAAAGGGCCAAGAAGAGCAATAAAATCCCGTATTACATTAAGTTGCGACGATGGAACCATATCTGGTGTATTCTTTTTAGTTTGGCTTTTTGTGGCTAAAATTTTAGCGACTAGTGCAGACAGTTTAACGAATCTCTCTAGCATGTCGAAGCAAGAATTCCATCTAGTGCTGACAGCTTGTATCAATGTCAACACCTCACCTTCTTTTTTTCCACATGATTCTTGTTCAGCTCGTAATTGATCCATAGCGTTGACTGACTGCTTAAAGAACGTCACAATAGTTTTGACATGATCGGTAAGTGCTGAAAATTCTTTAATTTCTTTCAGTGTTCCATCAACTACAAGGTTTAAGACGTGAGCCATACAGGGAATCCGATGATTATCACCTAAAAATAGTCGTACCGCTGACACTATATTTGCGCCGCCATCAGTGGTAATAGATACAATTTTATTTTTGTCAATTTCAAACTCTTCACATATTTCTTTCCAACATTCTTGGATGTACTATCCTGTATGACCCTAAAATAAGTATATTTGTACACTGTATAAAATGTAATAATTGCAAATCAAAATAATTTAGAGGTGGGGTTAAAAATTATAAAGAACATCCAATATATACCTGAGAAAGTTTCTGGGCGCATAGGTTCAAACTCTGAAGGATAGGCGATCCGTTTACGATGTCAATAAAGTGAACCGTCAATACTAAGAAACTTCTGGTAGAATTAGTAATTGTAAGTATGACACTTGTGAAACAAAAAAAGATATCTCTTTCAATGTTTTTATTATAACCTCCTTTGTAGTATTGTATCTGTTTTGTACTAAGTGAGTTACCTGAAAGTAAAAAGTATCAGTTATTTCACTGTGATTAAATATTAAAAATATAAATTAGACCAAAAGTAATTTAAAGACAACCTTTTTTCTTGAAGGCAGTTTATAGAGAGGGCAAACTGTGCGAATAAATTTTTGTAGGCCCTTTTTTTCTACACACGACATTGGCAAATTGTCCTTGCATATCATGTAAATTAATGCCTGTGTAATTTCACAATGCTTTTGTCCACCTTCTGAAATATATAAATTATCTTAAGTAATATAATTGATATTTACTTAAAAATAATAAAATATATTTTGAATCACTCTAATTTGTTTATCGGAATGTATGAATGTTAATATTATCAAAATTAAGATAGAAATATATTTTTTTATAAAACCGTGGCACTAACTTACCTTCAAAGCTTGAACTTATCTCAAAACAGCTTGCTAATGTAGGTTGCTTAAGTTGCATTTCTTGCTTTCTTTTTTTTTGCGGCTTCATTGAAGAATTGGATTTTTGGAGAATGTACAGAATTTTCTCTAATCTCTTGTATTTGGGAATCGTCATTAGATGTATTCTTCGTATTTGGAGTACTTGTCGTACTTGATCTTGGTAAAGTAACCTGACAATAGTCAACAGAACAAAAATAATTTCATAACCTATTTAAAAATTTGACTAATTATTGTAATTTTAGTTTGGATCTTTTGGGACTTACATCAACACTGGTGTCATCATCATCAAAGTTTGCGGACGCAACATCTATAGTCTCATTGCTAGACTTTTCGGTTTTCAATGAATTTTGTATGTTTACCACTTGCAAATAAGCATAATGGTGCTTCCTTTTTAAATGTGTTGCCAAATTTGTAGTGTTTCCACAAGTTTTGTACGTTTTAACGCACAAGTTGCAAGAAACAGATTCGTTGTTCCGTTTTTTGGTAAAGAACTTCCACACAGCAGACATAATAACATTTTATCATAAATAACAAAAAAATATAATTAGCTACGCTGAGCTGAGGTTACTCGCCAGTCAACCGCCACACCTAAGTACCAACACTCCAACACACGCAGTCAGTAATACCAACCAAACCAAACCAACAAGCAGTGTCATTGTCATAGATGAACAAAATAGACAAGCAGGTCATAGACTGATTAAATTTAAGAAATCAGATTGGTTAAAGACATGATGTGACGCATGAGCAGACAGCAGAGCTTTAAAAAATAAATCGATTTTGATACCTAAAAATAAATATCGAAAGTTGATATATCGCGGGAAAAAATATCGCTGATTTTTATCGATATTTTTCTGAAAAAATATCGATATTTTGATATGTCGATATTTTTTGCCCAAGCCTAATCTCGCTCCTCGAATGTGCCGGCAGGAAGGAAGTGGTTCGGTGAGATGGACTCGTCGTTGTCGCCGATCACAGACACGTGAGTGAGCGGGCGGCTGTTGACGACGTACTCGGCCTCGCAGAGCAGCGTCGCGAGGACCTCCTCGTGCGGATGGTATTCGTGGAGCGTGGCGGCGAGCGCGGTCTTTACGCACCGCACTAGGCGCTCCCAGGCGCCACCCATGAATGTCGCGGAGGGCGTAATGAAACGCCATACGATGCCGGGTCGACTGGCCTCTGGCAAGCCTCACGCAGCTCACGGTCTGCACCGTGCATATTGGTGCCGCTGTCGGAGTATATTTCGGTGGGACAGCCGCGTCGCGCTGCGAATCTGCGTGGCGCCAACACCGCGGAGTCCGCGCTGAGGTTGTTTGCGATCTCTAGATGAACCGCTCTTTTGGTGAGACATGTGAAGAGCGCCACATATCTCTTCTGATGCTGGCGACCGACGGTGACTGACAGCGGGCCAAAGTAGTCTAACCCGGTGTAAGTAAACGGCCTGCGATGATGTGCTAGGCGCGTCTTCGGATGGTCGCCTGTTGACGGCGTCGGAGCACGCGCACTGCGAATGCGACACTGTAGGCAGAATGCGACTACTTGCTTGACCATTGGCCGCAGGCGCACGATCCAGTAGTGTTGTCGTATTTCATTAACGACGAGCTCAGTACCGCTGTGTTGTAGGTTACGATGTGTCCAGTCTATGTACAGTTGGGTAATGCGGTGATCACCGTCCAACACAGGCGGACTCTTCACGCTTTTAGCGACTTTGTCGACAGCAGGTATGCGGCTTCTTAGTACGATAATACCGTCGTTCAGTTCTATGCGCAGCGGTTGCAGCCTGCTATCTTTAGCGATTGTTTCTTTGTTTTCTAGGTTCACAATTTCTTTTGCGAACATTTCCCTCTGTACGACGCAGACGAGTAATTTCTCAGCCCGTCGTAAGAATTCTGCTTCTATTATGACGAATTTTCTGTGCGAAGTTTTTATCGGTGTACGAACCGTTTTGGTTGAAGGACGCGATACTCGTCTCTTTGACCAATCGGGGTCGTTTTCTATATTTTTCGACGTTCTCTTGTAGAATGTTTTTTCTATACGTTGTTTACACAACGACACGAATTGCAGTACTCTCGCAGTGGCGCGTAATAATCGTTCCCACTTAGAGAATCGAACGGAATCTGTGCACGACGGGCGTAACTCGAAGCAGGTGTGTAGGTGCGATGGCTAACGAGACGCTGACGCCGTGTTGTCGCTGGTTCTTTAATGACGAATGTGGACTGTATGATGATGTACGGTACAGCTTCAAGGGTTCAAGCAGGTCTGGAATGAGAGGAATGCACTGGTGAAATAAAAGTCTTCAAATATACTTAGGTAGGTCTTGAAGGGGCGACGATACGATCACGTGTTTGCTTACTATTGTTTGTTTACTACTTTTTCTTAATAAATATTGCTATGCCGATGACTACGAATGGCCCGCAATCCTCGCGCGCTTAGGTACGTGAGAACTTTACCGCGACGAGGACCGCAGACAATCGCCCCTTCACTGAGCCTCAATTTATTTGTTTACTTTCACAAAATCCTTAATATCTAGACTATCTATGAAGCTATATAAATGCAACAAATGTTGCCAGATTGCCTATGAAATGCCCTATCCGAATATGTGTAACACACCCCTACCACCCCTACGGTTGAAAAGCTACGACGATAAATACTATAAAAATTCACAAATCAACCCGACTGTGAGGATGAATTTCAAGATAACTCCCGAACTATTGTGGTTACCATGATACGAATACTAGGGTGTGTTAGGGCATGTCATAGGCTTTCTGGCAATACCTATGATAACTATGTGACCTGTGATTTTCAGGTCTTAAATTATGATTATAAATGAAACCAACGAACAAATTATGTTTTATTTCGATAAAACTTAAAATAATTACATTTCAGTCTTAAACTATTTATATTTATAACCTATAAGACCTAGGCTTTCAATATCTGGCAATACTAACACTAAAACGTCACGCTATCTAATATTTACGAAGTTTACAATTTCAAAACATTAGCTAAAATGCATTAAATTAACGAAGTTATGACAACAAACTATATAAAACAATGTTACTTAGCATTCCTGCTATCTATTTAACAATATAAAGCACTAATTGAGTCTATAATTTACGAGATAAACACTAAAATAGGTTACAAATTTGAACACTGCAATGTGACGGTGGATGGAAAAAGTCGCGAACAACAACATTAATATTTCTCGCGATCTTTTTCCTTCCACCCGCACATAATTACCTCACTTTACTTTTTATGGTGACGTACGAATCGAACAGTGTTTATTCTTAACTATGCGCTCGCGGCGTGCGGATGATGCCCGTCGCGAACATCTCTCCCGCCGTGCAGCAGAGCGTAGGCGCCAGGGTACCACAACGCTCCGATGCGATGACGTCACGACGGCCGATGATGCGGAGACTCGACGACGCGGTGACTCGATGACGTGGTGACTCGATGACTCGTAGCGATGACTCGTAGCGATGACTCGTAGCGATGCTCGTAGCCATGACTCGTAGCGATGCTGCATCACCCGGTGAGCGACGTCACGATGTTATGACGCAGCGCCGCGACGCGCCATGATGACGTACCGCGCCGCTACTTAGGCAGCGGTACCAGCTTCTTCGTCGGACGCTTTAGCATGCCACCAGCGGTGCGCACGTCAGCGGTCTGAACCTCACCGTCTGCGCCAGGGTACACGGCGACTATTCGGCCTCGCGGCCAGGTGTTGCGAGGCAGGTTGCCGTCGGCGATGAGCACGGGGTCGCCCAGCTGGAGCGCGGGGCCGCGGGCGTGCGGCTCCCGCCGGTGTTGCAGCTCGGGCAGGTACTCGCGCACCCAGCGACGCCAGAACATGTCGGCGAGTATTTGGGAGCGTCGCCAGTGCTTCTTGCAGTCGAGGTCTCGCTCGTCGAATGTGCCGGGGCTCGGCAGGCGTGCCGAGCCGCCCAGCAGGAAGTGGTTCGGTGTGATGGACTCGTCGTTGTCGCCGCTCACAGACACGTGAGTGAGCGGGCGGCTGTTGACGACGTACTCGGCCTCGCAGAGCAGCGTGGCGAGGACCTCCTCGTGCGGATGGCGTTCGTGGAGCGTGGCGGCGAGCGCGGTCTTTACGCACCGCACCAGGCGCTCCCAGGCGCCACCCATGAATGGCGCGGAGGACGTAATGAAACGCCATACGATGCCGCGTCGGCTGGCCTCTTGCTGGCAAGCCTCACGCAGCTCACGGTCTGCACCGTGCATGTTGGTGCCGTTGTCCGAGTGTATTTCGGTAGGACAGCCGCGTCGCGCTGCGAATCTGCGCAGCGCCAACACCGCGGAGTCCGCGCTGAGGTTGTTCGCGATCTCCAGGTGAACCGCTCTTGTGGTGAGACATGTGAAGAGCGCCACATATCTTTTCTGATGCTGGCGACCGACGGTGACTGACAGCAGGCCAAAGTAGTCTAGCCCGGTGTAAGTAAACGGCCTGCGATGGTGTGCTAGGCGCGTCTTCGGGTGGTCGCCTGTTGACGGTGTCGGAGCACGCGCACTGCGAATGCGACACTGTAGGCAGCGTGCGATCACTTGCTTGACGATTGGCCGCAGGCGCACGATCCAGTAGTGCTGTCGTATCTCGTTAACGACGAGCTCAGTACCGCTGTGTTGTAGGCTACGATGTGTCCAATCTATGTACAGCTGGGTAATGCGGTGATCACCGTCCAACACAGGCGGACTCTTCACGCTTTTAGCGACTTTGTCGACAGCAGCTATGCGGCTTCTTAGTATGATGATACCGTCGTCCAGTTCTACGCGCAGCGGTTGCAGCCTGCTATCCTTAGCGATTGTTTCCTTGTTTTGCAGGTTCACAATTTCCTTTGTGAACGCTTCCCTTTGTACGACGCGGACGAGTAACTTCTCAGCCCGTCGTAAGAATTCTGCTTCTATTATGATGAATTTTCTGTGCGAAGTTTCTATCGGTGTACGAGCCATTTTGGTTGAAGGACGTGATACTCGTCTCTTTGACCAATCGGGGTCGTTTTCTCTATTTTTCGACGTTCTCTTGTAAAATGTCTTTTCAATACGTTGCTTGCACAACGACACGAACTGCAGTATTCTCGCAGTGGCGTGGAATAATCGCTCCCACTTAGAGAATCGAACGGAATCTGGGACGACCTCTCTGACGTTTGACACGCTTTCAAGTGTGAGCGTGTTCGTCTTCTCTTCTCCTGTCTGTTGGTCTGTAGAAGGTAACTCCGATGGCCAGGTTGACGGATCGTTGTGAAGGAAATCAGGGCCACCATACCACTCGTGCCTTGAGTCGAAGTGTTGTGGAACGTCGCGCGTGGCGGCGTCTGCTATATTCATTTTCGTAGGCACCCAATGCCACTGTTCCACTTTGCTATTTTCTTCTATGGCTGCTAGGCGGTGTGCGACGAATGGCTTGTACGATCTGGCTCCTCTCCTTATCCACGTCAGGACGGTTTTGCTGTCAGTCCAATAGGTCACAGAGGCGGGCTTGATCCTGTGCTCCTGTACTACGGCCGCAGCGACACGAGTTCCCATTACCGCAGCTCGTAATTCGAGGCGCGGTATTGACAGCAACTTCACCGGCGGTACCTTTGCCTTCGCCATGACGAGACTGACGTGTATGTTTTCGCCTGGTGTCGTCGCCTTCCAGTATACTGCTGTTGCGTAGGCCTTCTCACTGGCGTCGGTGAACGCATGAACTTGTAGATCTACAGCCTCGCTGTACCCAGGATAGCAGCGCGGTATGCTGACGTCCTTGAGCTGGTTGAGATGACGTATCCAGGCCTTCCACTGGCTTGTCAGTTCTTCATCTAGAGGTTGATCCCAGTCGACTCCTCGTCTCCAGGCTTCTTGTAATATCTGTTTCGCCTTGATGGTTACAGGTGAAGCGAGACCAAGAGGATCGTAGAGTGACATTACTATCTTCAATGCCTCTCTCTTGGTTGGCAATTCCTTTTCCAGCAGGCCATCAGGAAGACGCGCGAGTTTCAAGTTGAAGTTCAGCTCGTCTGTGTGTGGTTTCCAAATCACGCCGAGTACCTTCTCTGTGTTTTCTATGTTTCCGAGATTGACGATTTTTGTTTGTTGATGTGTAGATTCCACCTCGCGTATTACATCTTCGCTGTTGGACACCCATTTTGAAAGGTCGAATCGCGCAGTACTATGTATATGTCGAACTATCTTGATTGTGCGCGTCGCCTCTTCTACGGTTTTGAAAGAATCGAGGTAGTCATCCATGTAATGATTGTCTATTATTGCTTCTACTGCTTCTGGATGCTCGTTTTCATAACGTCTTGCATTCCAGTCCTTTGCGAATATCGCTGTTCACGGTGAACTTGCTGCGCCGAAGATAATTGAAGTCATGCGATATTCTTCAGGCGCTCCCTCCCGCCGGTTTCCTCTCCACAGGTATCGGAGAGCGTCTCTGTCTTCTGGCTTCACTTTGACTTGCATGAACATCTCCGCTATGTCTCCGGAGACGGCGACAGGGTGACGCCTGAAGCGCATCATCACGCCAGGCAGCGACTGCAGCAAGTCCGGGCCGGTGAGCAGGTAGTCGTTGAGTGTCATCCCTTTTGTCTTAGCTGCTGCGTCGTGCACGATGCGAAGCTTGTCCGGTTTCATAAGGTTGAAGACATCGAAGTGCGGCAGGTACCATGTCCTTCCTGGTGTACTTTCAAGGGGCGCTTTCTCTGCGTAGCCCTTTACTATAAGTGAATCCATCTGCTCCGTGTATCTATCCTTTAGAGCAGGATTCCTGTCGAGTTTCTTCTCTATAGATACTAATCTATTCATCGCTTTAGCGTAGCTATCTGTATATCGTCACTCTTCCAGAGCAACGCAGTTTGAAGACGGCCATCTTCTTGAGGTTCTATGCTGCGTTGGAGTATCTCTTCTGCCCTCTTCTCAGGGTCAGAAGCTGGACGGCGTGGGTTGACGAAAAGTGACTCGAGTGCGAAGTAGTCACGCAGTTGTTTGTCGATGTTTTCCTCGCTGCTATTCACTTGATTGACGAAGTGCACTCGCTGCCCCAGTGTTCTAGTGTGTGCGCCGTGCAGCACCCATCCCAGAGAAGTGAGCGATGCGACTGGCTGGTGCTGTGGCCCTCTTCGAATGTCGGTAGCTAGGAGCAAGTGCCAGTTGTCCTGCCCGATGATAATCCTTGGCGTGCCTGCGCTGTATGTCAGCTGATCTTCCAGGTCGATGAGGTGTTTGCAGTTGACGATGTCATCTCGGCTGATCGACTGCGGTGACAGGTTCAGTTGCGGTATAGTGCGCGCTCTGAAGGGTATCCTTTTCTTCGATCTAGTGGCCATTGTGAGCTCCACCTTCCTTGACATAGGCGTGTTGACGGTCATGTCGCCTATTACGCCTATTACGCCTATCTTCATCGGTTCAACTGGCCCTTCAGCGCCGATCATGTTTGCGAGCTCCTCATCTATCAGTGACACGGTTGAGCCGTCATCCAGTAGTGCGTACGTGCGAACTTCTCCCGCCGGTCCAATCAGTTGCACTGGAACTATCTTTAGAAACGCCTGGCTAGTATGGTTGCGCGAACTTGCAACTATTTCTTGCGCCTCTGATTTAACTTCATTGTCGAGCGCCTTCTTTTTGTAGTGCAGCAGGTTGTGGTGCGACGCAGTGCAGCCTTCAGTCCCACAGTTCTTGCGTTGATAGGTGTGCCCTCGGTGACGATGTTGTAGACAGCGGAAACACATGTTGTGCTGCTTGGCAAGTTCCCACTTCTTGTTGCTAAAAGCCTGTCTGAACTTGCGGCAGTCTGCAGAGCGATGTCCGTCTGTCTCGCAGATGCGGCACTTCAGTGCGGGCTTCTCTATAGTGGTATGCGTTCTGTGCGTCACACGTCTAGCTGCTGGTGTTTCAGTGATGTTTTCAGGCGGTGCGAATGCGCTGCAGTAGCGAGCTTGTTCGGTGATGAAGTCGCTGAAGAGACTGAGTGCAATGTGGGGCGTTCGGGAGCCAATAATAAGCGTGTTGTCCTTAGTACTATCTTTAATTAAGTGTCTAATACTATGCTAAGTTACGCTACTTATAGGGTGAGGTGTTACCACACTACACCTCCCCCGTTTTTTTGAAGAAAAAAAAATACTTAACTATGACATTTTTTTTTCGCAATTAAACTAATTTAACTTATATTATTCTTAAAATATTCGCAACTGTTGACAATATTGGACTGAATGCAATAATATTCAAGGTTGACATTACAGAATCTATGTGACCAAACATTTACTCTAAAAAAAAATATCGTTACAGAACTTATCTAGTTTACAGCTTAAACTTCTTTCATATTTAGGTAGGTACACTTATTTTTTTTTTTTTTTTTTTTTCCTAGCTTATTGTGTCCCACTGCTGAGCAAAGGCCTCCCCCAAGTCTTTCCACACACACACATATTACACATATTACATTATTATATTTAAACTTTGTTTTTGATATTTTTTTTTCTCCGTAAGGTACATTTTCCATTATCACACACTAAGCACATCATTTATATTTACTTTATTCAGGACTCTCTGGTACCTGTAGCATTTATTTCATATAATAATTATTTATTTATCTTTCATCATCTTCCTGCCCTTATCCCATTTCACTTGGGGTCGGCGCAACACGTCTTCTAGACATGTTGCATAAAGATTTGGCTATGGTTTTATAGTCGGCCGCCTGCCTGACACTAACCCTCTTTGGGAATGCGTTTGTTGATGGCTTACCCGCCACCATTCGGGTGACCCAAGGTGCTTGGTACAGTGCACTGGGTCTTAAGGTCCATTAGTCGCCTTTTACGACACCCAGTGGAGGATATGGGGTGGTGCTATTCTTTATATCCGGACACTACACGGATTTTTTTATTTATTTATCTTTCATCATTTTATATTGTGCTTATTTCTTTATCATTTTTATTTAGTGTCACATTTAAGGCTTCCTATAACCTCCAACAATTTTCACAGAGAGAGCTCGTCTACACCATGATCAAATTAAGGATATGAGCACTAAACTGTACCTTACCATGTGTACCTATTATAATATCTTTTATTTATTTACCTATGATTTATCTATCAAATACCAACATAAACACAATTTAATTAAATAGCTTGATCGACAAATATTACGTTGACCTTAGGTGATCAGCCCTCAGTCATACGCCAAAACTTGTGTACCAAGATATTCCAAACTCCATCCATCAAACCTACATTCTTATACAAACAATGTCATATCTGCATAGTCTAACTAGTCTCGAATTTCATTCACTATAATAATACAAATCAATGTGCATTTGTTATTGTTAACTTGTTAGTACGGGTATCAAGTAACAAGATTCTTTAAACATAATGTACACTTGGTATGACATCACCTTTACCTAGAAAAGGCATGGTCACATTCTTTAAATTGGATCCCTCTTACCTATGTAGTTATTTTATTTCATAATTTTGTAATTAAATGTTTTTCACTGTCACAAAAATATGTAAAATGCTCAAAATACCGAACTATGATTGTCAACAGGCTCAACAGTTAACTTAAGATAGATAAAATATATATAAAATAACTTTATATTGCCTACAAATCAATATTCTAATTTATATGTATGACCCTTACTTTATATTTTAAATCTACGTATTATTTTGTGTCCATTTTCACATAATCCATTTTCACTCTTCGACGTACCCAGGGTAGCGGAGATTTACTCAAACGCTACCAGGTCGCCAGCATCTCCCGGCTCGATCTTGTCCTCTGTCGGACACCATCCACTCCCTGCAGCTCCACATCAGGCTGCATCGACACACGGCAGCCAACAAGATCACTCCACTTGTTGTCTCTTTTTTAATCACGCACTTTTTGTCCATATAATTATGTAGTTTAATTTTAAGTTTTGATTTCACTTTTTACTTATATTGTACTCTTGCGCAGCGCTGCCCGCGTGGCAACACTGGCAGGGTCGCCATGCAATGTGGGGCGTTCGGGAGCCAATAATAGACGTGTTGTCCTTAGTACTATCTTTAATTAAGTGTCTAATACTATGCTAAGTTACGCTACTTATAGGGTGAGGTGTTACCACACTACATGAGGTTCGGCGTCGAATCATACTTTTCAGTGTATGTTTTGTACCACTGCACACGTAGAGAGTTCGGTAGCTTCTCGGTGAGGATGCGCGTAAGTTCAGCGTTCATGAGGTAGTGATCCTTCTTCAGTGCGCGCAGTGTCACGATGCCACTTCAGACAAGGCTCGCAAACGTGCAGATGTCCTTTGGTGCTTCTCCGCAGCGTGGCAGCCCCCGTAGTCGATCAGTCTCAGCTTGCGCTATAGAATCCGGGCGGCCGAACTGAAGCTCCAGTTCCTTCATGATGTCCTCTGGCTTCGCGTGACCGATGAGTTCCGAGCTAACTGTGTCAAGCGCTCTTCCTCTTAAGCATCTCCTCAGTCTCGCTGTATTCTCCACGTCATTGAGGTACGAGCGAGTGGTTTCATAAATAGCACGAAACGATAGCCATTCTGTATGTGCTCCACTGAAGTTCGGTAGTGTCATGATGACCTTTGATGCGGCAGGATGATGCGGCGTAGGCTTCTCTTCGCTTCTGTTGCCGGCGAGCGATGCGATGGCAGAGGTGAGCTCCGTTATGAACGGACGGAGTGAGTCTCCCCTTGCAGTATCTTCAATATTTTTCTTTAAATTTCTTCTATGTGAAAGGGCTTCATTATCGATGTCCGTAGAGGGTGGCGGTGGCGCGTTGCCCGTTGATCGATGTCCTCCCCCAGCGGCGGTGTCCTTTCCTGTTGCGATGTTTGTTGAGTAGAGGGCTGAATTCACTATGTCCGTAGAGGGTGGCGGTGGCGCGTTGCCCGTTGATCGATGTCCTCCCTCGGCGGCGGTGTCCTCTCTCACTGTCTTCGAACGGAGGGCTGAATTAACTATGTCCGTAGAGGGTGGCGGTGGCGCGTTGCCCATTGATCGATGTCCTCCCTCGGCGGCGGTGTCCTCCGTCGGTTCTGGTTCCGGGGCTTCTTCCAGCCAGGAACGTACGTATTCTTCATTGGATATTCTATCATCCATATATTCGTTGTCCGATTCATCCTCGGCGCGCTGAAGTGCCAGCTGAGCTAGCTCCAACTTGATTTTCAGGAGGTCTTCCCGAGCCTTCCTGATTTTCCTTGTCGATACCGTCGATTTATTCGACGGCGCTTTATGTTCGATACGGGCGTCACCCCGGGCAGTCATCGGCATAACTCGGCTATACGTCTTGTTTACAGTCTTCACTGTTCGTTCTGAACAATCCTCGATACACGAAGCGGAGGGCGTCAGCGCTGACGATGCTTCAGTCTGGCTCATCGATGCTGGTACGAAGTAGTCGTCACCCCCGCGCGGGGCAGGGGGGCACGGTCGGTCGTCATCCTCCCGCGGGGCAGGCGGGCGCTGCTGGTCTTCACCACCCCTCGGGTGAGGGGGGGGGCTGTTCGCTTCCCTCCGTGGTCGATGGCGAGAACGGTGGTTGATCGTGAACGATGGGAGGCGTGCGGTGAGCTTGTCCAGCATCGATGGTCCAGGACTGAGCAGGTCTTCCTTGCGATCTTGTCACAGGCATACTTGATGTGGCTGTATCCGGCTCGAAGCGACCAGCGAATGTGCACGACGGGCGTAACTCGAAGCAGGTGTGTAGGTGCGATGGCTAACGAGACGCTGACGCCGTGTTGTCGCTGGTTCTTTAATGACGAATGTGGACTGTATGATGATGTGCGAGTACAGCTTCAAGGGTTCAAGTAGGTCTGGAATGAGAGGAATGCACTGGTGAAAATAAAAGTCTTCAAGTATACTTAGGTAGGCGTTGAAGGGGCGACGATACGATCACGTGTTTGCTTACTATGGTTTGTTTACTACTTTGTTTACTACTTTTTCTAAGAAATCTTGCTATGCCGATGACTACGATTAGCCCGCGAGCCTCGCGCGCTTAAGTACGAGAGAACTTTACCACGCCGAGAACCGCGTACTATCGCCCCTTCACCGAGCCTCAATTTATTTGTTTACGTTTATAAAAACCTTATTATCTAGACTAACTATGAAGCTATATAAATGCAACAAATGTTGCCAGATTGCCTATGAAATGCCCTATCCGACTATGTATAACACACCCCTACCACCCCTACGGTTGAAAAGCTACGACGATAAATACTATAAAAATTCACAAATCAACCCGACTGTGAGGATGAATTTCAAGATAACTCCCGAACTATTGTGGTTACCATGATACGAATACTAGGGTGTGTTAGGGCATGTCATAGGCTTTCTGGCAATACCTATGATAACTATGTGAAACCAACGAACAAATTATGTTTTATTGCGATAAAACTTAAAATAATTACATTTCAGTCTTAAACTAAATATATTTATAACCTATGAGACCTAGGCTTTCAATTTCTGGCAATACTAGCACTAAAACGTCACGCTATCTAATATTTACGAAGTTAACAATTTCAAACATTTGCTAAAATTTATTAAATTAACGAAGTTATGACAACAAACTATATAAAACAATGTTACTTATCATTTTTGCTAGCTATTTAACAATATAAAGCACCGATTAAGTCTATAATTTACGAAATAAACACTAAATTAGGATACAAATTTAAACACTAACAAATGCAATGTGACGGTGGACGGAAAAAAGTCGCGAACAACAACATTAATATTTCTCGCGATATTTTTCCTTCCACCCGCACATAATTACCTCGGTTTACTTTTTATGGTGACGTACGAATCGAACAGTGTTTATTCTTAACTATGCGCTCGCGGCGTGCGGATGATACCCGTCGCGAACACATCCTATTCGCTATCATCGCTCGTATACAACATATATTATATTAAATGATGGGAATATCTTAGATGACGACACTGTGTAATGTGTTATTAGGGAGAGAGAAAAAAAAAAAAAAAGCGATATCTAGGTACATCTGTACTTGCATACGTTTCCATTAAGTGTACACACACACACACACACACGAGATATATTTAACTATTGATGAGAGTTTATGAATATATCTAGATATTGTTCTATAATAGGTAACGAAATAGTTTACAAAAATTATAAGCCACTTGTACTACAGAGTACTAGTGCACACGCACATAAATATTCGACCGAAGCGAAACGCGCCGGCGATCGCGAGATTTCACGATCACGCAGCCCTCCAGGATTATTATTGTTTATTTTCTTAATTTCATATTTGTGTTGTTATTTTGAAAATATTATCACACGCACACACTGCACTTTACTCGTCAGTCAGTCCCTGTGTATTCCGATACGATTCCTCCGTCCTTAAGCTTCTCTCCTCGACTACGAGACGACCGAGCTCGACTCGCGCACCGCGCTGCGTTTGGTGTTTTACGACGGTCCACTTTTAGGTCGATAATTATCGACTCCAACTATCCGATATCGACGAAATCCTGTCGTTTTAAATCTTCGATATCTTCGTCGTTGATGCGTCGACCTCGTAACGTGATAACTTTATGCTTAATATGATAAAAATGCATTTTGATAGACACCCGAGGTACCGGGAGTACGCGCTCGCCGATTTAAATCGACGCACCCGATACTAAACTGCGTTCTCGATATTACCGACGACCCGTATAGATAGTCAACTTCATGTACTATCATATTAAACCCGAATATATATTGATTTCTCATGTTTACCTAAATAAAAATTTATTTTATTAGATACGTGTTAGTGAAAAGTTTCAAGCGTTCATACGAGAAATCGTCGCGCGAGACCGCGGCGCTCGTTACGGTAAAGTTTCGTCGTACCTGAACGACGCTATTCGACTACGAGTAAAGTGGCGACATCTAAGTCTCTCTACTTTTTTACTCTACGTGTCACGTACGTACGTTCGTTCGTTCGTTAATAACAACAAACAAACAAGACAACAAGTAAAATACGATATAATGGCAGACACAGCAGTAGCTACCGAGGCTCCGGCTCCCGCTACGCCGGCGAAGAAGCAAGCGAGACAGGCGGGCGGCGCCGGTGCGAAGAAGCCTAAAGCGAAGCCTACTCATCCTAAAACATCCGAAATGGTGAACAGCGCTATCAAGGAGATGAAGGAGCGCAGCGGTTCCTCGTTGCAGGCTATCAAGAAATACATCGCCGCACAGTACAAGGTCGACGCTGAGAAATTGGCTCCGTTCATCAAGAAGTACCTCAAGAGCGCCGTCGAATCCGGTGCCTTGATACAGACAAAGGGCAAGGGAGCTTCGGGTTCGTTCAAACTCGAGTCTAAATCCGCCGCTTCGAAGAAACCCGCGAGCGCCGGTGCCGGTGGAAAGGGGGGCAGCGGCGGCAAGGGAGCCGCCGCCGCCGCGACGGCAGCGTCGAAGGCTAAGAAGGCTACCGCATCGCAGGCGGGGGCCAAGACCAAGAAGGCCGCAGCCGCCGCCGCTAGCGCCTCGGCCGCCTCGGGTTCGCCCTCGAAGTCTAAGGCGTCCGCCGCGGCTAGTGCTAAGGAGAAGAAGGCCGCGGCAGCCGCCAAGAAGAAGCCGGCCGCCAAGAAGGCCGCCGCCCCCGCCAAGGCGAAGGGAGGCGCCGCACCCAAGGCTAAGAAGACCGCCAAGCCCCCGACCAAGAAGCCGAAGGCGCCTAAACCTAAGAAGGCCGCAGCTACACCGAAATCGAAACCCGCCGCGAAGAAAGCTTCAGCCGCTAAGAAGTAAGCGTCGAGCGTCGCTCGAATCAGCGACTCGCGTGTCCTACGTGGCTTCTCGTCGAGTGTGAGTGTGTGATAGAGAGAGCGGTGTTCTGAGAGACGACACAGCTGTGTTGTTCTTTTGTGCGCAACGCTCTTTTCGCACTCGTCTCGTACAAGCACGCTATTCGCGCTCTCGTATATCGGTTGTCTTCGGTCGTAATGGTCGTATGGCAACCAAGCAAAAAGCCCTTTTCAGGGCTAACAAAAGTTTCACGGTAACTAAGTCGAGTTACTGTTTCTCTATGTTGGTGGCTGACTTGTCTGAATAATTATAATTGTATAATATGTTGTATGTAGTAAGTAAGTAATGATGAAGTAAGTAGGTGTGTATTCGTATCGTAAGTATGGCAGAACGTACATGTGAATTAGGTATGTGCAATGTGTATGTACAGGCAGTGGTCAGTAGTATATAAGTAAGACGTATGTGCGTTCGGTAATTTAGCAAGAAGAGATGTATGTAAGGTTGAAAGTCATGTCGGAAGTCGGAGTTGTGTCGCAGAGCCCGACATAGCTGGCGGAAAAAAAATTTTGAGAGGTAATTTTTGGGATTTCCCCCCCCCCCCCGCCTTCACCCCCGCGTGGAAATAGTCCGAGCTGAGGTTTTTTTTTTTTTTTTTTTTTTTTTTTCTTCGCCATTCGCCGGGAAGCTGACGTTTTGATACCTCCTTTTATTTTTGGACCTCGGCTCGACATTGCTGGCGTCTTTTTTACACGACGGTTTTTTTGTTATTGTGGATGTTCGCGGCGCCGCCCCCCCCTTTACCTTCATTCACCACGCCGCTCCGCAGCACCATCCTGAAAAATATATTAAGATACTCAATAACAAGACAAAACCTATACTTTTTGGTGAAATTACAACAACAACGAAACAAGATTCGAAAACACGCTACGAGCGAGCGACCGAAAGAGACGGGACGAGTCGGAACGACACTCGCGCACGCGCGATTGGACGGAATCGTTCAGTTAGCGCAGTACCCCTACCAGTGACGTAGCCGCGCCGCAAACCTATATATATGAGCGAAAGCGTTTCAACTAGTCAGTAAACATATTGCATTCTGCCTTTGAGCCGTTCGGTCGTGTTCTTGCAACTTTGTAAGTTGTTTACATTTTGCGAGCTCACGTACGCGATTGCTTGTTGGTGATTGCGATAATTTTTTCGATTCGTTTTTCGTGTGTGTTTGCAGACGGCTACTATTTATAGTGGTCGTTCGTAGGTGCACACGAATTACGTCATCGTCGCGGGTTTTGTTCTTTTCAGAACACAACGCGCGGCAAACAAGTCGGCACCTGTCGTGTCTTTTTTAAGACGCGTTCAGTTGTTGTCGCAACTCGAGTGGAGACGTCAATTTTTAAATCCGTCGTATTTGTTGTTTTCACAACAAAGGCGGTACTCGGTGGATACCTCGCGGTGTTAACGAAGCCGAGTGGGTGTCGACCCACGCACCCTGCCCCGTCCCTTCAGGACAGGGCCGTCAGTTGGACGGGTCCGGATCAGTCGGCCTTGGGGGGCCTCCTAGTCGACCCCGGATATCGCCTCACTCCCTCCTAGACCTTTCCTTGTTTCATCCTATTCGTGTTTGTTGTTTGAGTGGCAGCTCCGGCTTGTCACTCTCTGCACTCACGCAGTTAGGAACTCGCTTGCACATTAAGATTGGCAGCGAGATTACAAGCTTAGGGTACACAAATAGGACTCACCTCTCTGCCTACACCCGGCAGAGATTCACACACAAACTCACCCCCGGGTTAGTCCCACTCGGGGTTGTAGTAGGTCTCTGTAGGCCCGCTAGGACACGATTGCCGAGAGTTTCTTGCGGATTCTTCTCTCGGAACGTGCGCGTAACGAATCCGCCAGGTAGGCCCCTCCACTATGCCACGCAAGAGTGGTAAGTCTGCCCCCGCCGCCGCCGTCCCTCCGCCCGCGGAGTGGATGAGTGAGTGGCAATCCTTCATTGCGACTTTGTCGCGGAACGAGGGCGACGTCGCACGGAAGTACGCGGCCCAGTACCCGACTCTGTTCGCCGCCGCCCCCGCGCCCTCCGCGCGCCCCGCTGCCCCCGCGCCCTCCACGCACGCTGCGCCCTCTGCGCGCGTCCCGCCCTCTGCGCCCTCAGCGCTAGCTGCGCCCTCAGCGCAAGCTGCGCCCTCAGCGCACCCCGCGCCCTCTGCGCACCCCGCGCCCTCTGCGCACCCCGCGCACTCCGCGCCCCGCGTTGCCCCTGCGCCCTCAGCGCTGCCCGCGCCCTCAGCGCACCCCGCGCCCTCTGCGCCCCCCGCGCCTACCGCGCACCTCGCGCCCCCCGCGTCCTCCACGCGCCCTGCCAGTAATCCCCCGTCCCGTAGGCACTCCAGTGCCTCTCCGAGCTCGCGTGCTAAGTCACGCAGCCCGATCCGCCGCGCTGAAAGCGCGAACTTACTCTCCGACAACGTACTGTTCGGACATCTCGCCCCGATCATCGCGGACATAAAGGCTTCCAAGGACGCCAACATGTCCTGCGAATCTGAAGAGGAATCCTCCTCTGACTCCTCCCCCGCATCTGCTGACGACGACTTCGCCGTCGTCGGCAAGAAACGGGCCCGCAAGGCCCGCTCCAAGGCCCCTCAGGCCAAGGCCGCTCGCACCGCAGCGGCCCCCGTCCCGCCCAAGCCGTCGACTGCCTCCCCCTCGGGAGGTCCCAAGGCTCCCCCCCCGTCAGCTACTGGCCAGCCGAGTGCTCCCACTCGCAGCCAAGCCCCCCCTCCAATTTTCCTCCACGGGAGTGAAAAATGGAACGACATAAGCAGTTGGTGCAAGGCCAACAAAGTCAATTTCACGCATGCCCGCTGCGTTAAAGACGGGATCAAGATCCTGGTTCCCACGGTGAGTGACTTTAGGTTGCTCACAAAGTGGCTGCAGACTAACCATCTGCAGTATCACTCCTTCTCTCTGCCCGAGGAGCGCGTCCTCCGGGCAGTCATCAAGGGCGTCCCCGCCAGCTTATCCGTAGAGGATATAAAAGCGGACTTGGCCGCCCAGTCCGTCCCTATCTTAGAGGTGCATCGGATGCACCGTGCCCGCGGCCTAACGCCATTTAACATGGTATTGGCCGTCGTAAAGAAAGGTCCCGAAGGCAAAGCCGTCTTCAACTTGAAGACGGTCTGCCAGTTGTCGGGGATCTCCATCGAGACCCCCCACAAGTCTGGGACGCCCGGGCAGTGCCACAACTGCCAGTTGTGGGGACACTCCGCGCGGCATTGCCATGCCCGCGCGCGATGTGTCAAGTGCCTGGGGGATCACCCCACGCAATCCTGCCCTCGTCCGAAGGACCCAGCACAGGCCGTCGAGCCCCCGAGCTGCGTCCTTTGCGGCCAACAGGGCCACCCCGCGAACTATCGCGGGTGCCCTATGGCCCCCAAGGCTTCCAAGGTGGTCAAGCGCGTCGCCGCTCGCCCCTCTGCCCCCGTCCGAGCTCCTGCTCCAACCCCCCCCGCTCAGACTAAGCTGAGGCCTCAGAGGCCTTTTGCTTGGAACAAGCTCTCTGATGAGAGCGCGTTCCCCCCCCTCGCCCCTAAGGCGACCCCCCCCTCGGGACTTAGAGTCCCACCCCCCCCTCTTATGGAACTCAGCGTTCCTCCCCCCCCTCTCATGGGACTTAGTGTCCCACCCCCCCCTCTCATGGAACTCAATGTTCCAGCCCCTTGGTCTCGCCCGGCGAGACCCTCTCCCCCCCTCTCGGCCCCCCCCGCGGGTCCTATGCCCCATCCGTCGTCCTCCGCGGAAGACGAAGCTAGGAAAGACAGGAAGATGATGCTCTTCCTGCAACTCATTAAGGCGGCTCGAGTCCGCGAGTTCCGAGATGCCATCGACGCCATGCGCGATGTGCAAGACTTTACAGCCCTTTTCGCACAGTTCGGCGATGTAATCGACGACATGCATACAGTTATCCGTGCAGGTTATTAATGGCAGGCACATCAGGAAAACTTAAACCCCGACAACTCCGCGTTGGCTTCTTCAACGCGCGAGACCTTAAGCCCCAACGAGATGAAGTCGCCTCCTTCCTCCGCGATCATCAAGTTGATGTCTTCCTCGTCCAAGAGACGTTTCTCAAGCCCGCTCATAGGAATCCCAACATCGCGAACTACTGCGTAGTCCGCAACGACCGCACGCGTGCCGTATTCGGCGGCACGCTCATCTATTACAGGAGATCCCTGTACTGCTCCCCTGTAGATCCCCCCCCCTCTCGCTCACATTGAGGCTTCTATCTGTAGGGTAGGTATGACCGGACACAGCCCTATTTACATCGTATCGGTGTACATCCCTCCGTCCGAGCAGACGGCCGATATCCGGCCCGACCTCGAGGCACTTCTCTCCCTAGGTCACTCCGTCCTTCTGGCGGGTGACTTCAACGCCAAACACGAGGAGTGGAACTGCCCCGTTCGCAATGCGCGCGGTTCGCAGCTTCGGCGCCTCGCTGCGGCGTTGAATTTCGACATCATCGCTCCGATGAGTCACACTCACTTCCCCGACCTGGTCTCCCATAGACCGTCCACCCTAGACTTGGCCCTCTTCAGAAACGTCAGCCTCGCGCTCCGCTCTATTGAGGTGTTCCAAGAGCTAGACTCCGACCACAGACCAGTGGTTTTGTTCTTAGGTCCGCGTTCGGGTCCCTCTGACCCGAACAGCCCAGCCCCCACGAGGATGATCACGAATTGGCCCAAGCTCGGGGTTCGCCTCAAGCAGGCCGATTCGCCTCACCTCGACTCCATCCCCGACCACCTTTCGTCAGTCTCTGACGCTCTTGGCGCGATCGACTCCCTCACGGATCACGTGCAGTCCGCGATAAGCGATTGTTCAAAGTCGGTACCTGTGACCGCGGACACTCGCTTCGACTTACCGCCGGACGCTCGAGATCTGATGAGGAGGAAGAACGCCGCCATCCGCGCCTACGACTCTTCTCCCAGCGTGCACAACCGCGTGGCGATGCGTTCCTTGCAGCGTGCTGTGAGGAAACGTATCGCCGAGTTGCGGGAGTCACAATGGGACAATACTCTTAGCGAGTTCAAGCCGTGTCATACCAACTTCTGGAAGCTGCAGCGCAAGCTCCGCTCCACCGAGGAATCCACCATCCCCCCGCTGAATCGTCCGAATCAGAGCGTAGCCTTTGATGACGACGAGAAGGCGGAGTGCCTCGCCGACAGTTTAGAGGTCCAATGCACGCCCAGCGCCCTTCCGGTCGACCAGGCTCACCTCGCAAGGGTTGACGCCGAAGTCGAACGTAGAGCATCACTCCCCCCAGTCGAGGATCTCGAGTATCCTCTCGCCCCCGTCACCGTTGACGAAGTCCGTTCGCTGATCAAGGATTTGAACCCTCGCAAAGCCCCCGGCTCAGATGGCATCTCCGCCAGAGTGATCAAGCTCTTCCCTCCCCAGTTAGTTATCTTATTGTCTTGCATCTTCAATGCGGCATTAAGTAACAACCTCTTTCCGCAAAGGTGGAAAGAGGCGATAGTTATCGGCATTCCCAAGCCGGGAAAACCTAAATCTGAGCCGTCCAGTTACCGCCCCATCAGTTTACTCAAAGTCCTTGGGAAACTGTACGAGCGGATCATCTATTCCCGTCTAATGGATTTTGCCGAGTCCAGGAGTCTCATTCCCGACGAGCAGTTCGGTTTTCGAACCGAACACTCGTGCGTCCAACAAGTCCACCGCATAGTGGAGCAGATCAGTGCTGGCTTTCAGCGCGGTCGGCCCACAGGTATGCTTCTCTTTGACGTCGCGAAGGCATTCGACAAAGTCTGGCACAACGGCTTGATTTTCAAGCTGTACCAACTCGAGGTGCCAGATCGTCTCGTGCACATCATACGAGACTACTTGTCGAATCGCTCCTTCCGATATCGCGTCGAGGGGACGCTCTCGCCTCCTCACGCGATCCGCGCCGGCGTGCCGCAAGGCTCGGTGCTCTCCCCCCTCCTATTCACGCTGTACACCAGCGACATCCCTAGAGGTGGCAAAAACCACATAGCCCTTTACGCCGATGACACGGCTATTTACTACACGGGGCGCGACCCCGAGGCCATAGGTCGATCCCTTCAGATCGCGGTCGACGCCCTCGGGCGTTGGTTCTCGAAATGGAGGATCGAGGTCAATCCCACTAAGAGCAAGGCCGTCCTGTTTAGCCACAGGCGGTACCCTCCCGCTCTGGCCCCCCCCGCCCCCGTCCGGACTCTTTGGCGAGCCTATCCCTTGGGAGCAGCAAGCCAAATACCTAGGTATAATCCTTGATCGGAAACTCAGCTTTTCTGAGCACATAAGGACGGTACGTAATCGTGCCGCCTTCGCTCTGTCCCGTCTCCATTGTCTGGTTAACAAACGGAGTAAACTCTCGCTTACTTGTAAGATGAGACTGTTTACTCTGTGCGTGAGACCGATAATGACATACGGCAGCGTAGTGTTCTCACACGTGCCCCCCACTAGGCTTCGTAGGCTCCAAGTCCTCCAGAACCGCTTTCTACGCAAGATCACGGACGCCCCGTGGTTCGTGCGCAATTCGCAGCTTCACTGCGACCTCAAGATCCCGACCATCCGTCAATTCATGAAACGTGCCTCAGTCCGTTTCTTCGAGTCGGCGGAAAGGCATAGGAACCCCTGCATCGCGTCCGCTGCGCGATACAAGCCCTCCCTCATTTCTCGCATTAAGCGCCCTCGAAATGCCCTCGCGTACCCAGATGATAGTATTACGCTTCTTCAGGAAGCGTTTCTTTCTCAGCAGCGTAATTCTAATACTAGCAACACTCCACACTACCGTCGTCGCCCTCCTCGCCGGCGAGGACCGTCGCGTGTTAGTTAGTTAAAATAGTAACGTAACTGTTGCCCCCCCCGTCCCTAGTATGAATACCGGTCCGTTCTTATACCGTCAAACTAGTAATAAAACAGATCCCTAAATAATTAAAATCAATTGATCCAGCTCTCTCTTTTGATTTTGCTGTAGTTCAGATAGTCAGCAACGACTAAGTCGAGGTCCGAACCCCGCAGGGGGTGCCCTTAGCATTCGTTGTCTGACTCTAAGCTTTTATTTTGTGCTCTGGCTGGAGGCGTAACGTCTCGCCAAATAGTCCGGTGAAGCAGGAAGAACCACCCTGTGGTTTACTCTGCGGCAGTCCTCTACAAAAAAAAAAAAAAAAAAAAAAAAAAAAAAAAAAAAAAAATTCAACTAGAGTACATTCTTCATTTGACCGTTCAACGGCGCGCACGCGTTGTTGAATTATTTGTTGTTGTGTGAGCGAATTAATAGCAAAGTATCATGTCTGGTCGCGGTAAAGGCGGAAAAGTCAAGGGAAAGGCAAAGTCCCGCTCCAACCGTGCTGGTCTCCAGTTCCCCGTCGGACGTATTCATAGGCTGCTCCGCAATGGAAACTACGCAGAGCGTGTCGGTGCCGGCGCCCCTGTATACCTGGCCGCCGTCATGGAATACCTCGCCGCTGAGGTCCTCGAGTTGGCCGGTAACGCCGCCAGGGACAACAAGAAGACCAGGATCATCCCGCGTCATCTTCAATTGGCCATCCGTAACGACGAAGAGTTGAACAAGCTGCTCTCCGGTGTTACCATCGCCCAAGGTGGTGTGCTGCCCAACATCCAGGCCGTGCTACTGCCGAAGAAGACCGAGAAGAAAGCCTAAGCGAGCCCGCAGTTTGCCATTGAACTGCGAGCAAGCGCCGCCTGCACGCTTGTTCCTACACGGGTGTGCTATGCGGTAGTGCACGCGTATATCGATAGTGTTCATAATGATACATAATATTGTGTGTGTGTAATTATGTGACATGTCGATCGATGCGCGCTGCTCTACCTACGCTCGGCTCGTTGCACCGACCAAACAAAAGGCCCTTTTCAGGGCCACAATATGATTCGTGTCAAATATATACAAGACCGTTTCTTAAGTGAGAGTATCGTCAATATTATAACAATAATGGTAACATTCACATACGCTATGGCGAAAAGTATCCGTATTTAACACCGTACGAACGTCGCACATCACTAATACTACATAAGCGATGAATCACAGTCGAATGCATTGAATGAAAATATAAGTATGCATTATATTTAAATAAGAGTTTAATAGGTACATACTAGCTGTTGCCCGCGACTTCGTAATCGAAAAAGAAAAACAAAAATAGGTATGAAAAATAGAGAGAAGCCGATTCTCGGACCTACTGAAATTTTCAAGAGAATCGGTCCAGCAGTTTCGTAATTAATAACATTGTGACAGAGGAATTTTATATATTAAATAGTTCTTAACAGAGCATGAGAGTTCATTACGTCGCCTGTTGAGATGAATTATTAAAAAATTCAATACACATTCAACCATAGTAGTATTATTAGATAAAATTATGATTATATAGTGCAGGCAGGTTAGTACCTACTTGTAGATCATATTAACTTTCTTTTTTTTTCTTAATATTATTTTTTTTTTTTTATTATTCTCAATCTAGCGAGTAAATATCCAAAAACAAAAATCCTCACCCCGCTCCCTCAGCGCTCTCCTCGCAGCACGTCGAACCCTCCCCTCCCCTCCCTCAGCCCCGCCGAGCGAGACCGGCTGCGCTGTGATTGGTCGATAGCGTCGATCGGACGGGGTACCTCCGCCGCAACGTTATCAAAACGTCGCCCATAAATAAGGTGTTTGTTAGTTTGCGACGGGACACTCACTCATCAGCGCTACGCTCGGAACGTGCTCGTGCTCGTTCTGTGTGTTTGTTAAGTGATTTCTAATATCTACTACTACGTTTAATAACAAGTATGCCGCCCAAGACTAGCGGTAAGGCCGCCAAGAAATCTGGCAAGGCCCAGAAGAACATCTCGAAGACCGATAAGAAGAAGAAGAAGCACAAGAGGAAGGAGAGCTACGCCATCTACATCTACAAGGTCCTCAAGCAGGTCCACCCCGACACCGGTATCTCCAGTAAAGCTATGTCGATCATGAACTCTTTCGTGAACGACATCTTCGAACGTATCGCCGCCGAGGCGTCCCGTCTCGCTCACTACAACAAGAGATCGACCATCACCTCGAGGGAGGTCCAGACTTCGGTGCGTCTCCTGCTCCCCGGCGAGCTCGCCAAGCACGCCGTCAGTGAAGGCACCAAGGCCGTCACGAAGTACACCAGCTCCAAGTGAGGAGCGCGGTGGTCATCATTATCGTCCGTCGTCGTCGCTGCTGCTATGTCTCGCCTGATGTGTGTGCGCGTTTGTGATTCACGAGTGATATCCTATGTGTGTGTGCGTGCGTGTATACGTGCCGCATCATACTGCACATCATGTATAATATTATGATGATGATGTAACGATATTATCTGGACGCTCGCGTACACGCAGGTCGACGGCAGACAAAACCGACAAGAGCGGCGGGGTGCGAACGTTAAGAACAAACAAAAGGCCCTTTTCAGGGCCACAAATTTATTCATGTGAAATATATATATTCACGTTTCTCTCGTTTTGACGTCTAACTCTCATCGTACATACACTATTCACAACAACAACAACAATGATTATAATAAATGTAGGTATTATTTAATCATATTAAGATTACTAGGTAACTAATAAAGCGCAATAGTTACAATGGAATACTCTATCCCTTTGCCAGAAATACTTGAATGAATAAAGCGCGCTTTCTTATCGTATATTGTAGTATGATGATAAATAAGACCTGCACCATAATTATTTGTATATACCTAGGCATAAATAAAAGATTTTCGTACTGGGCAGGCGTCATGTCATATGGATAAAAACAAAACACGAATCGCGACAAATGATTTGTCGGTCCTTCCTTAGATCTAGTATTAAATAATAAATACATGGGTATTTAATACCAAAAGATTTATTTACTGGATATTCGAGGCAAAAATTTAACCAGCCAGCAACCTGCGATGAGCTTAATGTTCGCGTCGAGAAAAATAAAAAGCTACGTTCGAAAGAAAACAGCAGCAGAGGGCGCTAGTGAGCGCGGTCTACGCCGCGTCGCGATCCGTATAAAACGGAGGGAAATCGCGCGGGGTTTTTATTCTCAACCGTTCGTTCGTAGCGTGCGGACGTGTGAATATTCTCGTTCGTTTAAATCTGTGTGAGCGCGTGCGCGTTAACTACACTAATAACACAACAATATGGCCCGTACAAAGCAGACCGCTCGTAAATCCACCGGTGGTAAGGCACCGAGGAAACAGCTCGCCACCAAGGCGGCGCGCAAAAGCGCACCGGCGACCGGTGGTGTCAAGAAGCCTCATCGTTACAGGCCCGGTACCGTCGCCCTTCGTGAGATTCGTCGTTACCAGAAGAGTACCGAACTGTTGATCCGCAAGCTGCCTTTCCAACGTTTAGTGCGTGAGATCGCTCAAGACTTCAAGACCGATCTTAGGTTCCAGAGCTCCGCCGTCATGGCGCTCCAGGAAGCCAGCGAGGCGTACCTCGTCGGTCTCTTCGAAGACACCAACCTGTGCGCCATTCACGCGAAACGCGTCACCATTATGCCTAAGGACATACAGTTGGCGCGCAGGATCAGAGGCGAACGCGCTTAAAAAGCGTATTCGCGTTTCGTGTTCTCACCGGCGGCACCGGCAACACGGCACGGCTCGCGTCTGCGCCGTGGGACATGCAATCTCTCACGGGCTACCGCTGCGTGCTTAAGTTCGTCGTCGTCGTTTGTAACAACAAAAACACAAAAAAGGCCCTTTTCAGGGCCACATATGTATCATATATTATTATAAAAATAATATGTTTCTTTTGTCGAGATACGTCAATCTCTCTCTCTCTTTTATAATGTATGTAGACTCGTGTCCTCAACACTCTCGTTTACATGTCGATTATGATATGAATATAACAATATTACAATGCTTACGCGCACTACTTATATAATTCATATATAGTACCGACTTAATAAGTGATCGGTATATTGCATTTACATATTATTGTGTATGTGCAAGAGTTTGAAATAATAATTTTAATCAGGTACTCCGTTCATAATTTTATAATAAAGACGTAAAAATACTATTGCAATTTTAACAACGAAAAACGGTGTATATACTACATAAATAATTACATTATTATTATATTTTTTAGTATAAACATTTTATAATGTAAGAGATCTACTTCATAAAATCGTGGAAAAAGCAAGCATACGTCGACGTTGGTGGCGCTGTAGTCGCTTTTCGTCCCCCCCCCCCTCCCCCCCCGCTCTCCCCCGCGCCGCCGTCTCGATGCGACCCGTGCGCAGGATATAAAAAGGCGGCGGTGTTGCTCGCTCTTAAACAGTCTGTCGTCGGCGCTGAAGCGGCGTTGATCGTGTGCGTTTCGTTCGTTCAACAAAAACTACTACTACCACTAACAAGATGACCGGTCGCGGTAAGGGAGGAAAGGGTCTGGGAAAAGGAGGAGCTAAGCGTCACAGGAAAGTACTTCGTGATAACATCCAGGGTATCACGAAGCCCGCTATCCGTCGTTTGGCGCGCAGAGGCGGTGTGAAACGTATCTCCGGTCTGATCTACGAGGAGACCCGTGGTGTTTTGAAGGTGTTCCTCGAGAACGTGATCCGTGACGCCGTCACCTACACCGAGCACGCGAAGAGGAAGACCGTCACCGCCATGGACGTCGTGTACGCTCTGAAACGTCAGGGCCGCACCCTCTACGGTTTCGGCGGTTAAACGACAACGCGTCGCGGCTAGTGTTTGCGTATGTCGTGTGTGTGATATCAGCCGGGAGGAGGAGGAGGAGGACGACTGGGAGCGTGCGTGTGATTCGTATATGTGCATCATTTCACATCTATTCTCACGGACCTGCTACGTCGCCACCGCCGCCGCCTACCGCTGATTCTCACCACTTCTACCTCTCTACTAGCTACGACGAGAGTGCTGTCCGTATTCTATACTCCAATGATATAGACGCTGACTCGCTCAAACAAAAAGGCCCTTTTCAGGGCCGCATATGATTCGTATTTTTTTAAAATGTTTCTCGTGAGGATACGTCAACAAACAAACGAACAAACACACACACACACACACACACTGATAGATTTGTCTATCAATTAATAATGAAACCGAAGTTACATATAGGTACATACACCTAATAAATTCGTTTAGTAGTTCGTTCCACGATGTTGATGAGATTTAAGGTTATAAGAATCTGAAACTTACAATCTCAAGGACTCTCTTTAGTTGTCCACAGTGACTTTATCAAGTCATCCTATTCGCTATCATCGCTCGTATACAACATATATTATATTAAATGATGGGAATATCTTAGATGACGACACTGTGTAATGTGTTATTAGGGAGAGAGAAAAAAAAAGCGATATCTAGGTACATCTGTACTTGCATTGTTTCATACGTTTCCATTAAGTGTACACACACACACACGAGATATATTTAACTATTGATGAGAGTTTATGAATATATCTAGATATTGTTCTATAATAGGTGACGAAATAGTTTACAAAAATTATAAGCCACTTGTACTACAGAGTACTAGTGCACACGCACATAAATATTCGACCGAAGCGAAACGCGCCGGCGATCGCGAGATTTCACGATCACGCAGCCCTCCAGGATTATTATTGTTTATTTTCTTAATTTCATATTTGTGTTGTTATTTTGAAAATATTATCACACGCACACACTGCACTTTACTCGTCAGTCAGTCCCTGTGTATTCCGATACGATTCCTCCGTCCTTAAGCTTCTCTCCTCGACTACGAGACGACCGAGCTCGACTCGCGCACCGCGCTGCGTTTGGTGTTTTACGACGGTCCACTTTTAGGTCGATAATTATCGACTCCAACTATCCGATATCGACGAAATCCTGTCGTTTTAAATCTTCGATATCTTCGTCGTTGATGCGTCGACCTCGTAACGTGATAACTTTATGCTTAATATGATAAAAATGCATTTTTGATAGACACCCGAGGTACCGGGAGTACGCGCTCGCCCGATTTAAATCGACGCACCCGATACTAAACTGCGTTCTCGATATTACCGACGACCCGTATAGATAGTCAACTTCATGTACTATCATATTAAACCCGAATATATATTGATTTCTCATGTTTACCTAAATAAAAATTTATTTTATTAGATACGTGTTAGTGAAAAGTTTCAAGCGTTCATACGAGAAATCGTCGCGCGAGACCGCGGCGCTCGTTACGGTAAAGTTTCGTCGTACCTGAACGACGCTATTCGACTACGAGTAAAGTGGCGACATCTAAGTCTCTCTACTTTTTTACTCTACGTGTCACGTACGTACGTTCGTTCGTTCGTTAATAACAACAAACAAACAAGACAAGTAAAATACGATATAATGGCAGACACAGCAGTAGCTACCGAGGCTCCGGCTCCCGCTACGCCGGCGAAGAAGCAAGCGAGACAGGCGGGCGGCGCCGGTGCGAAGAAGCCTAAAGCGAAGCCTACTCATCCTAAAACATCCGAAATGGTGAACAGCGCTATCAAGGAGATGAAGGAGCGCAGCGGTTCCTCGTTGCAGGCTATCAAGAAATACATCGCCGCACAGTACAAGGTCGACGCTGAGAAATTGGCTCCGTTCATCAAGAAGTACCTCAAGAGCGCCGTCGAATCCGGTGCCTTGATACAGACAAAGGGCAAGGGAGCTTCGGGTTCGTTCAAACTCGAGTCTAAATCCGCCGCTTCGAAGAAACCCGCGAGCGCCGGTGCCGGTGGAAAGGGGGGCAGCGGCGGCAAGGGAGCCGCCGCCGCCGCGACGGCAGCGTCGAAGGCTAAGAAGGCTACCGCATCGCAGGCGGGGGCCAAGACCAAGAAGGCCGCAGCCGCCGCTGCTAGCGCCTCGGCCGCCTCGGGTTCGCCCTCG
>OW796118.1:0-46878 GCA_941860345.1 Chrysodeixis includens | reverse complement strand
CTCATATTCTTTTTAGTTTCGGCGTAAAACAGGTTTTTCTGAAAAAATATTTTTGGTTCAATGAGTACCACCGGTGGTACACATTGAACCAGGGTATGGTCCACATTGAGCCACCTTATTAACTATGTCTTCTAGATCAATTTATAAGGCAAATGCTTTGTAATAATAAAAATCAGTCTTATATTTATTAAAATCACTTAAAATCGTATGATCCTTTAATTGGATAATTAGCCAAATCGGGTTCCAAAGGCATCCGGAGTTTCATGGCACCTGATCAATGCAGATTAACACTTAGGCTTGGCCTCAAGCATGTTGGCAGTCGAATGCCCCCTCTTTTTCAAATTAAAACAATTGTAGAAAAAAAAACTCATTTAACGACTTGGATGTACACAATAAACCATGGTTCAATGTGTACCACCCTCAGGTGGTTCACTGTGAGACACACCACGTTTGATAGCTAATCTCAAAAATTTATCGGCATACCAATCACTTGAAAACTTGAATTGTAGCGCTTTTAATTGCTAAATAACCGTAGAATATAGTGTACATATAAATAAATTGATATTATTTAAATGAAAAAAGCTAAAAAAGAATGAAATTGGAAAAAAATATTTACTTTTTGAGTCAATTTGCTTTCAAATGCTCCTCACACAACCACTTGGCACACGATATCCATGCAAACTAGTGGGCAGTAATGGATCGTAAATACCTCTCTTTCACTCATATTAGCGCGGTTTAGCAACGTGGCGTTTTCGAGATTCGGCGGTGGTTCAATGTAGCTGCCTGGTTCACTGTGAGACACCCGACCCTATTGCTAATAAAATGTAGGTATTGAAAAGGATTGCACAAAATAGAAGTCGAGGTAAGTTATAGAGAGACGAAGTTATAGATAGAGTATTTCTAGAGTGATATGACGGTCTAAGCTAACAGCTGATTTAAAATGGCTATGCTTAGTGCGATGAAGCTTGGTGCTGATTGTCAATGGCTATTGCTTAAGACGTAGTACGATGAAACTTGATGAAACCGCCAAAACCTGCTGAATACTGTATAGATCTGTACAAAATCAAGAGTTATGAATAATTATAATATGATACTTGAATATAATTAAATACACATCAAAGTTAAGAATATTCCGATCTTTTACAAATTTAAAAGCATGTAAGTTTACTTTTTTTTATACATTACAAGACATGCCAAGGAAAACACTCATTCAGCCAAAATAACTTTCAACCTAGTTTAAAAATTATGTGTTCTTTCTTTACTTGTGACGTAAGTGGCTGCGAAAATCGATGTTCGTTGCGTCACGATCACGTGGAAATGACGTAACGGGACCCGGACGTAAGGAGAGGCGTGGACTTACGTAACTGGTTAGACTTTGGAAAGGTCGTGAGGTTAAATTCCAGAACGTTGGATGTACAAATGCCTTTTACAAAGAGCAATGTGAAAAAAAATGTTTGACAGTTTTTCCGTCAAAATTCCCGCTTGACTTTTTTTCTCTTTTTTTTTTTGTATTTGGTTTTGCTATTTGTTATGTGCCATGTTCTTTTATTTTAAATTTTATTATTGTGGCTAGGAAATACGTATATTGTACCTTCATACGTAAAGGTTTGACGATTAATAATAAGTATTTCTTGTGATGTTATACCTACTAATCAAGAAAAAAAAACATAAATTTTGTCCTGAAAAATCTTGAATTCAGTAGCAAGGTAGCAACGTAAGTATACGTAAATTACGTAACTAACGACAAATCTCTTCTAAACTTACTAATCTAAAAAGTAAATAACACTTACATGCTAAAAACCTGTAAAGACAAACGTCACATTTTCATGATTTTCAAGACCACCTTTCGTGCGTAACACCAAGGAGGTTACATAAAAAAGTACTTATCTTATACCGTCTGCCAAATTTTTCCTGACGCAATGCGGAACCTTCATCTATACTCCATTTGTTTAGGTAATTAACTAAATGTAAACAATTTTGGTATGTCTTTCAAACAAAATGTGATCTTTAAAAATGTAAAATACGTTTTACAACATGAAATACATTCAGATTTTCTAAAACTATAGTTAATTGATTTATAAGCAGTAATATCCAAATTAAAAATTATTTTTTTGGTTAAAAAGTAATGCCAAGATTGTTTACATTTAGTTAACTACCTAAACAAATGGAGTATAGGTCATATCTGCTAACAATTCGTTGCTATCTAAGCTTATCAGTAATTATCGGTCTAATAAAATAACGACACGACATTGAGGCGTCAATTTGGCCATGAATTTTATAAATTGTTGAGTCGTGTCACATTTTTAGGTTACGTAACATGCTTGTTACTGGTCCACTGCAGGGCAAAGACCTCTTGTTGTACAGCCAAGTATCGATCTTACTTGAGAGAGACTATTTTACTACTAGAATTTATGCTAAATTAAAGTAACCACATTTTTCTAAATTTAAACTAGGTTTATGTAATAGCAATCTTATTGCAAGATCAATGCTTGGCTGTATAGGAAGAGGTCTTTGCCCTGTAGACCCTGTAGTATACCAATTTTAAAATTTTTATTTTTTGGCATCCAAAAATCTTAAACATGTAGGTTTTTACACCATTTAACTAGCTACCTAATTTTTGTAGCGTATCTGATTTTATCTAGTAAATTCAGGGCACACCTTTTAATATAATCGATATAATTTTAGATATCAATTTTCGATTAGCATGTGGAGTAAAACGGATCAACGTAATTATTAGGTGACTAAGAATATTTAAATTAAACCAAGTGTTTCTTTCGACGTTTTTTCTCAGGGTAGTCAGTTAGGAAATGTCGAATCCAGCGAGCTCAAAAATGTAAAAGACATGCAAAAGTGATATAATTATCCTAGTTACAAAGTGAATGATTTCAATTCATTTGTATTCATGCTAAAGAAGTGATAAACTACATTTTTATTTATTCACAGTAATTTTCATAAGTGAAAAGGAACGAAGGTGCAATCTTTACACCTTAAAAAGCTGTCATTACTTATACATATAATTGTACTTGACTGACTTGAGCATTTAAAAACACTAATTAGTCCGTGAGATAGATTTCCAAAAAATATTAGACATTTACTTTTTCATACACTTGGCTAGTTTTTACCAGTCAGCGTCACACAGGGGTACCTAATGTTTTTTCAGCCATAAGTTAAGGCCCTTTACTTTAACCTAAGCACTTCACTTACATACGCGTGGACAAAGCAGCAGAAAAAAAATACATAACTTTAATTCGATACTCTAGCTGTCATTTAAATATCTATGCCTGAACGTAAAAATTAAATAGATTTTGTCACCTGTATGCTGTTCGCATGCGCTTAACTACAAAGTCGTTATTTTAGCTCCTTCTTTTGTTTCCTTGTAAATAGAGCGCGGTATTTGGCATGTTACCAGTGCCATATTATCTAATATCCGTAAGTGGCACGTGTACATATAATAATGTGTAAAGTCTAGCCATTAGCGAAAGATGTTTATATTTATAGTAAACTAGTTATACTCGCGACGAATTCTGCGAGGTATTTATCAAAAAGCTTAGTTTATTATCTGAAATAAAGAGTTTTTCTTAAGTAAACGTAACCTAAGTTACACCTTATAATATCAGCTACCTGTCAAAAAATCGCGTCTAAATCGGTTCCAGCCATTACAGAGCTTAGCAGTAACAAACAGATGGACAGGCAAAAATTAAAAAAGACATATTTTGGTGTCTGTACATAAATTCAAATGCATGTGTTAAAAAAACGGTTATTTCAATATTACAAACATAACCTCAAATTTTATTTATATCGATAGATATAAGAAAATAATGTTACTTTCAACGATAGTGGTGCACGTGATTTGTAAGTAATTATAGATTATAATTGTTGTTAATGAAGTTTTCTTTGTTTAGAAGCTGATCGGATACTCGTCGGATTCAACTGAACGCAACTGGCTAACTGACCTCCGTGGTTCATTTAATAATGTAATAATAATATAATATTCCATGACTTTCACACAACGCCAACTAGTCTCAAACTAAGCAGAGCTTGTGTTATGAGTACTAGACAACTGATATACATACTTAAATTCTTCTAAATACGTACATACTATGGATACATTACACCCAGACAGAACACATGATCGTGCTCATCACACAAACATTTATCCTATGTGGGAATCGAATCCACGACTTCTGGTATAGCAGTCAGGGCCACTAACCACTAGATCAACAAGTCAGTCAATTTAAGTCACTACATAGTATAAAACAATGTCACTGTGGCAGTGTGGCTGTCTCTCCGCCCGTATCTTTAAAACTACGCAACGGATTTTAAGCGTTTTCGTCTAATAGATAGTGTTTCAAGAGGAAGGTTTATATAATGTCCGGACCAATATCGGCGGCTAGTATCTAGCGGCTGTCGTAGTATCACACTAGTGTTACTACGACAGCCGCTAGACAGCTACGCGGAAAATATTATAGTGCACAAGCGTGTGCTAACACAGGAGCACTCTCTGTTCCATTACTCTCATAGACCGATGGGACGGCAATCCGACACGACCGGAGAGTAAGTATCACTAGTAACACTAGCCGCCCGCGCCGTGGCCGAAATCGGTTCGAACATTATTATTGCAGGATTACGACCTCTTCCCATTTAGAGAAGGCTTGTAAGGCATTCAACATTATTATGTGTCAACAGCTACATCAAACCTTAGTGAACCCCACATGAAATTCAAATATTAGAAATGTCACCTTGAGTTAAAATACGCAGTAACAAATACGAGACGCCATTCAGTGTTATTACTTATTATTCAGTTGTAAACTGAGATATAACGACACGTGAGTCGATACTACGTAAGGGGAACCTTGTGTGAATGATGTATGATAATAAAGTTATTTCATTGTGTAAGTATAGATACTGTAACGTCAGTTGTAAGAAAATTATAGAAAGTCTAATCAAGTGACATCTAATATAGAAATGAATCGTAAAATGTGTTGGTAACGTAACTCAAAAACGCCACGACCAATTTGGCCAAGTCTTTTTAAATTTTTCGTTGAAGTATGGCTTATTTTCATTTCATTCCCCCTGCCCTTATCCCAATTTTTACTTGGGGTCGGCGCAACACGTCTTCTAGACGTGTTCTAGGCTTATACGGTGAGAAAAATTCGAGTAAGTAATTGCCGGAAAAACCCTAATATCAGCCCTTTGGTTTTTTCCATACAAACGTTTTCTTACTGAAATAGAACCTATAGAAATATAAAGTTGTCTATGGATGAATGTAAGAAGGTTTTATGTTTTTGATGGTCAGTGTTTTTTGACTAATTAGTTGTTGCTAATAGCAACAACTAATTAGTATGATACAACTAATTAGATGAACGCATGTATAGCAACTTGCTATACATGCGTAAGGCAACTCTCGTCTCATTTACAGTCAGTGATAAAAACCCATGTAAAAGTGAGTCCCGTTTTTATTTAGATACCTAACTAGTATACCTATTGTGTAGCGCAGAACCGATAACTAGAATGAATATTTTTAAACAGTACTTAATATAAGTACTGCTATAGACTATACTAGACCAGAATATAGACCTAGAACTATCGTAATAGTAATACAGAGCAAAAAGACGTGTACTAAAAGCGAAGTTTGAATTTTTATGGCCAGTACTACCTAATAGTCTAATAAAATCCTCAACATATCCATTAATAAATATATCCATTATTTGACAGCCCCTTAAAAACGTCGCAAACCAAATCGATCGATTTTGAAACGAGGACCGCCCATCGCAAATCTATTTTTATTTTTACAGCAACTATTAACTTCAAAGCGAGTAGGTCACACGGAGGTGTATCGATCAGATATCAGGGTCGCGCCCCCACGAGACAGATAGTAGCCTATTCTATACATAATACATACTCCTTGCTGTAATACTGCGCAATAAAACGGTATTTAACCTCTGTGCTGCGAGTAGGATTTAACTGAACCAATCCTCTTTGGTCAAGGACTTTTTGGTAAGAGGATGAATGAATTGGCGCGCTTTTTGGGGTCAAGCGGCTTACCGTTAATACATGTTATGTTGTTTTGTAGAATTTGAGGGATTTCAATGTATAAGGGTATTGGTTTATTAATATCATTGAATATTATAACGTATTTGTAAGCCACTCAGTGAATTTGTAATACGTAATATTCCGTGAAAGGTATCTCCATGTTTATACAAAAAACAACACACATTTTTGGATTATGGGACCCTTTTTGGCAAAAATCAACATAAATGGTTATCAATACGTCTCGAAACCTTAAAATTGCTATTAGAATAATAAGGTTTAACGTGAATAACCCGAAAACGTAATTCGTTCTCTGAATATTTCATCACTATATGAAATCGTCATCGGGAAGTAAGTAATTTGTCATTATCTCCGCCATACAATTTACTAGCTGTTGCCTGCTAATGTCGGTTATAGCTGCGACAACATAATAAATAGGCTAACACAAAACTAACGTAAAGACTAAAAAACGTACTATTGGTAAAAGAAATACCGAAATACTAACTCACCTACAGCACTAAGTCATACATTACCTACTCGCGTATTAATATTAGTATTGTTTATTGTATAGATGTAGGCGACCCTACACATTGAAAGGCGGGATTAATGGTAGAAGGCGCCATATTGACTAAAAGGCATGCCCCAGTTTCAGGAAAACTGATCAATTGAATCTATTATCAAATCAGCTGACCGTGTGTGTTGGGATTGCATGCAGTGTTTATTATGAGATTTGCCAGATGATTTATTATTTTTTTTTAATCCCTGTGACAGAATATATTATTTTGAACGAAAGAAAGAAAAAGAAGACGATGACCTTTTTTATAATTTGTCCCTTCTGAACTGTATACCTGTAAATGACTGTAAAATGTAAGGTAAGATTCAAAAAGAGATCTTGAAAGTTTGAAATATGTTCATATGCGTTAAAAGTAGAAAATACTGAATTGCCGAGAAGCTATTATAGATCAATAAAAACAAAACTTATTGTATAACTTAATTTTGGAAAAGAACAAAAAGAAAATGAAAATTCTGGTATATTCCGAACCTATCCCGAAATCCTAACCCGGTCGCGGGTAAGGTTAGGAACTTGAAAAAATATCGTCGTAGCAATCGCGGCAAAGTCCTACCCAAGAACAGCTGTTCTTACCGGCGGCCATTTTGAACAGTATCGGATAAAATACCGAAGCTGTCAATGTCATCAACTGCAAAGATCTGGTTCAGTTATCTCGACAATACATTTGTTAAAAGATATATATTATCTTGATCACTCTTGATCCTACTAATATTATAAATGTGAAAGTTTGTAAGTATGTATGTAACTTTCACGCTCAAACGGCTGGAACAATTTTGATGAAATTTGGTATAGAGCTGATCCCTTTTTTGTTTTCCGGGGTGAAACGCTAATGACTTCAAGCCACGCCGAGGGCACGGCGGGGATATGTCGGACTCTCACCGACTAAAAAGTCTAAAAACACCCCTTCTTCTTTCTAAGATAGAGTCACGGGATCGCTCGCGCATGCTCTGCGTGACTCTGGCTGGAGTTAGGTAGCCCCCTGGATTAATTCACAGACTTTATAATCGACTGCGTCAAAGGAGTTAATGTATGCAGCTATAACCGATATTAGCGCGGACGAAGTAGCGGGCTAAGGCTAGTTTAAGTACAAATGATAGGGAAACTACGTAATGCGTATCTATCGATCATTTAAGTACGGAAACAGATTTATAAGCTGAAGTACAAGGATTTTACGACGTGTACGTGTACGACAAAAACTGCCACAACTTTACCGGTTGTAATGGTTTTTCCCAGACGCAAAAATTACAACTCTTTTTTGGTGGTAACACGTAGTACACTTAAAACAAATAGTTGTGTCATACCTACAACTCATATTTAAAGTAAATACAATCCATCAAGTAACCTGGAATTGCACCGGACTATTAAACCACACAAGTTATGCCTTTTTAAGTCCAGACGGTTTAGTAATTTGTATTACTGCTTTCAAAGCTAAAACATCACATGCGATGAAGAGAGGAAAATCAAGACGCTTGCCATCGGATAAAAAGTGTAGTTTATGATAATCTAATTCGAATAAATTACTTCTTAAAAAAAACGAAGCAGTTTTTATTTGAATGTTGGTACCCCTGCTTTGGTATTCATCTGTAAAATGACTAGTAAAACTTCAATATTTCATTTTGGAATACAATATACTTAATGACTGCCAAAACTTCTATACTTAATTAATTTAGAAACACAATATACTTACTTTTAATTGCAACTAAGACGTATTATGTAACAGTGACACACAAATTTATCTCGCCACGTATGCCACTATCTGTCTGAGTTAATTTATCAAATGTTGTACAAACTCCAAATATAATGATAACGTGACATTGCCGTCAGTTATGAAATTATTATATTCATATACCTAGTTATATACGGGTAATATAGTTTATTAAATTAGGGTATTGATAATTTTGAAGAGCGATGAGTATGAATGTTGGGTGGATGGAGAGGAAGGGGAAGGCCAAAGGAATGATGGAAAGATTGTCTGATGAAAAAGAAGTAAATGCCATGATACTGTGATGTCTGATAGGAGAGAATGGAAGAATAAAACGTGTTGCGCCAACCCCTAGTAAAATGAGATAAGGACAGGAAGATGATGATGGTAATTTTGAAGACTGGATATATTGTACTTAATTTTGTAATGTAATTTCTTTCTTTCAATTTTAAAATAAATAATACCTAATTGCATACTTTATTTATCGATGCAGATTACTTTTAGCTTAATCAACATCACGCTTCAGTGTAATGGAGAAATCAGGGGAGAAACCGATGGTCAGCTGAACAGAAACGGCGGCGGCGCAACAAACTCCCCAGCAGCACGCTTTCTTACTGTTACATACCGTATAATAAACATTATATTTAATTTTAAACATACGCTTTCATTTATATACCAAACTTATGGCTAACATAAGACTATAAAAAATAGTTCATACACAAGGAAACACAAGTCTCCGATGTCATCTGCGTGTAGTACGGGCGCGACTAACACCATACACACTCATAGAGGTTCGTATAGACGTTGGAGACTACAGGCAAAGAGTATCGGAGATTGCCTCTCATAAATGATTCAGAAGTAACTAACGACATGTCTAAGGCAATGTAGACAGTGTTTTTGGCACAAAACCGACATTTTCATGGAAATAAAGACGTCCAGACAATTTATATCCAAAAGAGGTCATAATACAGTATGGGCGTGGACACATGTCTGCGGTGCGGCACCGGCCACCGTGTAACGGCACGGCGCCGCTAGTAGGAGGCGGCACGGCGTCGTGCCGCGACACGGCGCCGCGGGCGACGTATAGTTAATCCTAGCATTTCCTTAGGCTCCACAGGTTTTCTGAACACGTAACACGACCGACTCTTTTAGAACCGAAATTGCACCTCGTATACAAAAGCAATACGTGTTCAGAAAACCTGTGGAGCCTAAGGAAATGCTAGGATTAACTATACGTCGCCCGCGGCGCCGTGTCGCGGCACGACGCCGTGCCGCCTCCCACTAGCGGCGCCGTGCCGTTACACGGTGGCCGGTGCCGCACCGCAGACATGTGTCCACGCCCTAAGAAATCTTTATATAAACAGGCAAAACCCGAGTTATGTTGTATAACCTACGCATATACAGCCCTATGTATAATCTATTAATATAATAGGTCGGGGAAAAAGTCTTTTCGCATTATAGTATGTATGAACTTGTAATAAAATCTTTCTCTCTCTAATAAAATTAGAATTAGGAAATATGTTCTTTAAAATTTTAACTTTCAATTGTACCAAAACCAGCCAGATACAAATACTATAGCCAAAAAGATTTTATTACAAGTTCATACATACTATAATGTGAAAAAACTTTTTCACCGACCTAATATAAGGGTTTCGAGTATTACACACAGGAAATGGTGAATGGCGATGAGTTAATAATTATTTATCTTGACGGTTACATTGTGCTACATTCTAGCATAATTTTAATCAATTTTGATTTAATTTAACCTAATACGAAACCTTTCATTTCCCAAAATAACTCTCCTGACCATTTTTATCTTAACGTCCTTTTCGCCCCTATTTTCCTTGCCTATGTCCTTACTTCTAATTACTTATACTAGTTTTCTCAACACAGGGTTTTCCTTAAACGATTCAATAATAATTGTAGGAATACATCAAAATGGCTAGCAAAGATGGCGATGGCGTCTCGAAATGTCATTGTAGATATAAAATCAATAAAGTACTCGTTTGTGTTAAATTTAGAACACAATCAATAGTTTATCTTGCAGTATTTTTCCATGCAATTGACGGTTAAGATTAAGGAAAATCCATATAATTCTGATTATTATGACTAACCTTGGCCATATATAATTTTACTTAGAAAGACAGCTGTTTATTTTTTAATACTTTACTAGTTTTTGTAAGCCCGATTAGATGACAGTTGTGTCGGTATAAAACGGTCAAATATTGTTTTAGACTGTCAGCTAAACTTTGTTTCAAATAAGACTACTTTACTAGACGAGTTCTTTAATGAAACTAATCTTTATTATTACTCTTTTATTCCCGAATAGTAATTCCCTGTATTGTACTGTATTCCCTTTACTGTAATAATTTAGATTCTGCAACTCCCACTAATATAAAAATGTGAAAGTTGGTGAGTATGAATGTTTGTTACTCTTTCACACTAAAACAGCTGGATCAATTTTGATGTAATTTGATATGGAGTTAGCTTACACCTTCGATTAAAACATACAAGTTTTTTAACCGACTGCGTTGGAATGGGTAATATTTTGAAGCTATACATAACCGGCGTTCGCGCGGGCGAAGTCGCGGTCTACATCTATTAGTAAATAGTTTGTTAAAATGAGATCTACAGTAATTCTTTTCTTTCAACAAAAGCACAAGCTGCACAACTATAAATAATGACAGATCGAACAAAATCCTTGAGGTCTCAAAATAATACGCTCGCCTTTTCGATCACCGGCATCGCAACGAACGCCGTTGCACGGGTGTCGGGGCGCGTTTAAAAAAACAACAGGAAGTATGTTGTGTCTATTGCTCGCAGCTGTAATTTGGCGCCAACTACTTATTTATTTATAGACGTCTTCTAACTTTGTTTGATATTTATTTTGGCCTTGGTTTCGGCCTTGGATGACCTTGTGGGGTAAAATGTTTTCACTTAATTTTATTAACGAAAATATGGGAGCATTTTACGCGACGATTCTGACGAACGCTGATTTTTTAAATAAAGTTATTCATCTGTCAGACCTAATGTTAGCCGTTGTATTTTTTATATCTACCAATAAAGTTAATATTTAACCATTTTGTTTTGTAATTAATTGACAAGTTGACAGTGAATTTAATTCAAAACCGCGGTATGATTATTACTTACACTCTTTAAAAATAAGCACGTCGTACGTGAATGAACCAATAGCCAATGATTCTAGCCTCCAACGATTTATGCCTAAACGAACCTCTATGAATTTGTACGGCAGTTGTTGCTCAGTGATCAGATATATTTCTTAACATGCATTAAACCTTATTAAACATTCCTAACCATCTCATAATTACATCTGTCTCCACACAAAATAAACAGTTTATATAATAAATAACAGCGGATGTTATTAAAGCTTTTAACAAACGCATTGAAATATCCAAACTTCACATTGTTCGTCGTAATCAAAATCTCAATTGTGTACAACCGAACTTTTTGCTGCACTATACAAAATTATACGACATAGAAACTTGCACTTTATGTATCTAACATTAAGAGTTATATTAGGTTGGGGGTTTTAGATTGGGCGAGCCAGCTGTATGAAGAGCAGATGTATGAAAAAGGATACCTTTTAAAAATTGGTTACAGCCGGATTCAGCGAGTGTAAGCCATGTCGCAGCCAACTTAGTCTGGGTAGAACGGTATTACGTTTATAACAGTCAAATTCGTCTGGAAGCGTAACAAACTGTCAACGTTAAAGTGCTCAGGCAAATTGGCGCAACTATTGCCGTCTAATTGCTAATTCTTAAGGTTTTACAATGGACAAGCAATATTAGCAAGAACTTTTTAGCAATAATTGCACAATTTAAGCTTTTAAGGGCTGTCTTTTTGCTTTTCCAGGATACGTAATAGGTATCTATTTTGCCGCTAGCTATTTTTGGGAGTCGTTCGATTTTATGATATAAAAGCATGTCAATTCTCAATTTCAATCTAGATACTAAGACAATTTGATGTAAAGCCCTTAAAAGTTGCGTAAATGGTGGGCTCATAAATCAATTTATAAATATTTTATTTGATTTTTGCTTGTAATAAAAATACCAAGAAGCGGGAATCCATCTTGTGTCTCGAGTTCGTGACAGACATGAATTCGATATTCAAACAAACCGCAAGGATGAATTACACAAAGACACAGGTAGCCTGTCATACAGCCGATAACCGTTATACTTAATGTTGATTTCATGTTCTTGTTAAAATTCCCAGTTATTTAGATCTGGTAAAGTGCCGCAGATTTATACCCGTTGCCCACTTTAGGACATTAATTTAACATAGAGCACATAATAATATGAACATGTGAACAGGAAAATCTATCAATATTTTTTTTAAGGTTTTTATCGTGCCTTTAACAGTAAGTATAACTCTTTGAAGAATTTTTGACGTGAGTATATAACAAGAAACACTTTGCATTATTAATTTGTTTATATTGATGACAGTGTACTTATAAAACTAAAGATGTTTTTAGATAAATAAAGATAAACGCAGCTGAAACCCGCTTCTATCGAAAGTGAATAAATTCTCCGAGTAAGTATTCTGTACGCCTGTACCTACATACCTTTTAAAACCTTAAAAAAACGAAAGAGGTTGTACACACACACCTCTTAAACTTTTTACTCCTTTTTTTAAGTGTATTGCGCGCCATTTTCCTGTATGACTAAGTTTAAGCAGACACATTGTAACAAAGCAGGGGCTAGCGACCTCGGGAAAAAATCAATAAAGTACCGTAATGTTAATGAGTATATTGTATGAACCTTCAAGCAAACTTTCCGAAGCTCGATGACTTTACAGTGTTGCAGTCAAAGCTTGCATAGGCGCCTTGCCCACGCTGACTTTTTGTACCAATGTTTTCAGGCGTAGGCATCGGTACAGGCGCAAAGCGGTTGCTAGCTGTGTGCCCTCGCCTACGGGCCCAGATTCAGTTACCAACGATGCAAACGCAGCAGAAAATACCCTGGATTGGTAGTTGGGAGAAAGACTCCATTGAAGCTACATTAGTGACGTTATATTTGGTGCTGCTTTTACGTAAGCAGCCGAGCCATCATGTAACGTTCAAAGTACTGAAAAAATATGATCTTAATTTCAGAAGTTGTCATAGAACGCCGTCATAGAAATAGTAAAGTACCGTAGCATCGCTGGCGGCGCGCGGCGCAGCCGGCACAGCCGGGCGTTTGCTGAACACACGACGGCATCGCTACAAAAAGTCGCCATGATCTTTAAAAAAAAATCTGCAACCAAAAATGCGTTTCTATGTATAACCTCTACGAGTGCGTCATTCACTGCAGTGGCGTGAACTTGTGAAGACAATTTTTTTTATTTATTTGACTGGTACTGACAGGCTGACTGACTGTATGGCTGGTGGAGTTGTAGAAAAAACTTACTGTCTGAGGTGGTACTTAGCAAGATCTATTGCCATTCAGCAATGCAGACTGTAAAATAGTTACTTACAGTCGTTGTATAGGTAAGTAATGTCTCTTTACCTGTGTCGGAAGAAGTAGGAAAAGGAGTTAGGTAAAAACTCGTTGTTTTAATTCTATAAACACCATTAAATAATGAAGCTAGACAGAGACCGGTATATTTAGCACCTACTTGTGGTGATTTTACGTAAATTATTACTCACACAGCAGCGGCCATATTGTTTTTCATTCATAAAACACCCTTCCCTTACCCCGTTGCCCGCCATTCTATACGCGAATGCTAAACGTCAAAAATAGTCACAATTAAACTTTTTTTTAATAAATGGCCGTGACCTACAGTGTAAAAAGGAGTAATTACAGCCAGCTCTATTATAAACACGTGCCCGTCATAATTTACACGCGATTTGCTAGCGATGATTCAGTAGCCATTTCAGACGGTCAACTATTTAACTAATAAAGCGCAAATTCTACTCTGTAACGGTCCATTTGACTTAATACTTTAACTACACTATTTTTAAGGTCTATTTTTCACTAAGTATGTTTTATACAGTTGTTTAATTCAGGTCATTTCCTTTGCAATGATATTGATTGATAAATCTTAGGTTAGTTTTTCACTTAAGAAGTAGTATTTATATTTACGGACCCATGAAACCATAGATAGCTCATTTCTTTTTGGCTTATTTTATCAAACTTGGCGTCAATTCCTGTAATTTGATTGCACGTCAATTCCTATTAAATATTGACTGAAAGTACCCGAATACTATACCTAATCAAGAATTGACCAGTTGCGTTTGTTTCAAAAGTAAAAATTATGAGACGAATGTATAAAACGGCACATGCCACGCTTAGCGTCGCCTGCTAACCTAAATTACGAACTTGAGTGACCGGCATTATTAGGTTAGATTGTATTTTATCTCGTTATAGCATTACTTTACAATTTATTTCTGTTAAACTTATCAATCTCATACATCATGCTTAAAAAGGATACAAATCTTTAGATTTAAAGCCAGCATGACTCGGATAACTATTAAAAATCTCGTAGATACGAACTGTATTGCAAAATACTTGTATTCCTAGCCCATAAAAGGTGATAGGTTAGCAACAGTAGCCTAATACTTAAAGCTATCCTTGACCTTAGATTCTAGGAATATTGAACGCCTCATTACGTAAACGAAAACGTCAAAAATTCAAAATGTCGGCCGCACATCCCGCTTTCGGCCGGCGCGCGGCGCCATGACATCTCAAGATAAAATTAAACTCTTTTCAAGGTCATTTCTATCGACGTACGGCCAAATCATAAGGTCTATCGATACAGTTTAGTCACTACAGGTCAATCACTTACTGACACTAAATTATCCCTCAATGAACGAGACTTGAGTTTGTTTGAAATCAGCCATTTTATTTACTCGTGATCGCTGTTACGTAACCCAGTCAGCATTCGTTCCCGTGTCCTTACGTCACTCAATATTTGACACTTGCCTTATGTCTGTAGGTAACCTACGTCACAATGTAATATTTCTTGTAACCAAGGCAATTATTTGCTAATTAATTTGATTTAATAACTGGACTGTATGTTGCTGAGCTGTTTGCAGTAGTTTATTGAACTATGTTAGTCATCTTTGTGTTAGAACAGTGGCTTATGGGAGGAGACATGAGTAAAAATTCTTCTTTTTTAAGAAATTGATCTCTACAAAATTGATTGAAGGTTTTTGAAAGGAGTTTTACTTAATGAATGAATACCACAGAGAATATTAAACAAATGAAGAGAAAACTCTTTTTGAGTTAAAGTTGTCCGCTTACATAATACTTCAAATTAGGTAAATTGTTAAGTAAAAGTCAAGTGTTATTTATTTAACATTTAATTTTCTAGAATAATCACTCTTAGCATGAATTTTTCACACCAAAAAACTCACACCGAGCAAGATGGTCACAAGTATCCGGTTCTTCACTGGTTTGATCACAACTCCAGTACAAGGATGTTCTCTAATGATGTTAACATGTGGTTTCAACTACATAGCATAGCACTTTTTAAAAGTGAACTAAAATTATATTCCTACTAGGTTACCATGCACACTTCATAGCACATATACATACTGCTTAGTTACATAACAGTTTCAATCACATGATTTTGGATTCCACGGCTTTAACATGATTTTACACAGCTTTCTGTATTGAACACTTTATACAAAGTACAAGGTCTCACTCCCAATGCCACAAAGGTAATAGATTGATTCAGTAACCACATAACAAGTGAAAATCTACCATGTTCACAATAGATCCACTATAATGATGTCTATTCCAACAACAGATGATATTATTAGTATTTAGTTTACCAAGGAGGTAAGTACATCTAACCTTGGCCTCTACGCTTCAACATTGAATGAAAATGAGGTTGTTACATAACACACTGGCTGGCTAAATATGATCACAGGCAAAATATATTTAGAAGAGTTCTAAATTCAAATAAATAAAGTAATCTACAGTGTTATGCAACTTTTCAGCTGAGGTTAGCCAAGCAATTATGTAATATACCAATGTACAATAAAACAAAATACATGTTGGAATTCGTGTATAACGCTTTTATTTAACTAAAATAAGTTACTAGGTTAATTTTCGCGTCTAATAATACATGATTTAAGGGAGTGGCTATCAGTGGTGATTTGGAATCACAATTAATTGTAATTATGGTAACAATTATTCTTACATTAGATTTAGAGAACCTTCTTGATCTCATCGTATAACACAAGCACGAAGGCGCCTCCAGTTCCTCTGAGGACGTTGGAGAAGGCACCCTTGAAGAAGGCGCCGGTACCCTCGGACTTGGCGATGGTGGCCCAGCAGTGGATGGTGCTCTTGTAGAGGATGTCAGCCTTGGCACGGCCAGACTGCATCATCATGCGCCTACGGACCGTGTCGAAGGGATACGAGATGATACCGGCGACGGTGGTGACGGTTTGCGCGATGGCCCAGCTGATGACGATGGGGGTGTTCTTGGGGTCGGGCAACATGCCACGCGCGGTGTCGTAGAAACCGAAGTACGACGCACGGTAGATAATGATACCCTGCACCGACACTCCGAAACCTCTGTAGAGACCGATGAGACCGTCGGACTTGAAGATCTTGCTCAGGCAGTTTCCGAGTCCGGAGAACTCGCGCTGTCCGTCTCCCTTGCCGACGTCGGCGGCCAGACGAGTACGGGCGAAGTCGAGGGGGTACACGAAGCACAGGGAGGTGGCTCCGGCGGCACCACCGGAGGCCAGGTTACCCGCGAAGTAGCGCCAGAACTGCGTGTTCTTGTCTACGCCACCAAGGAACACCTGCTTGTACTTGTCCTTGAAGGCGAAGTTGAGCGCCTGGGTCGGGAAGTACCTGATGACGTTGGCGAGGTTACCACGCCAGAAGGACAGGGGACCCTGCTCCTTGGGAATGCGGACGAAGGCATCGACGATACCCTTGTAGCGCTGGTCAGCGGAGATCTGTTTGCTGACGTGCTGTACCTGGAGCAGCAGCTTGACACGCTCGATGGGCGCGACGGCTGTCTTGGAGACAGCGGCGGAGACACCGCCAGCGATGAAATCTTTCGCGAACGCGACCGGATCAGCGAGGTTCGACATTTTGTTCGATTAGGTAGGCGCTCACTTGGTAATTACCTCGCGGGTTGAGGTGGAAACTGGGTACACACACGGAATGGAATAAATCACGAAACACGAACCCCTGATTATTAAATCAGGAGATTTAGAGTAATTTCGTGATCACGGGAGCACAAGGGGTAGGTGTGTGCCTTTTTTGAAATTCGATCGATCACGTTCTCTCGCAGTTCTGCCCGGAGGAGCGGCGTAAAAGAAGGAAGGAAGGGGCAGCTGGTGCCAACCACACAGAAAAGCACCACGAGGTCAGGGTGACCAGTAGAAATAAATAAATTTCCACTAAATTCTAAAAATAAATCAGCCAATAATTATATTTCTGAACTCTGCTGTGCCCCAATTTAAGGTTTATTAATTCCAACACGCACTTATTTTGCTAATTACCCTAAAATAATTATAATCGCTCACCATTTTCACACCTTTAAATGAAGTTCTGTCCTCTAAAAATATATAGATGTCCAAAACATCATTTACTAAGATAAATTTACTCGAAATTAACTACTGCTTGAGATATTTTCAAGTTTTAAAGAATTTACAATTAAAATATATTACCCATGAATGATAATAAAATACAAATTTAGAGGAAAATCCATAAGAATGGAAACCCACGAATGACGTGCACATTTTGCGTTTTGTTACTACTTTGGACCTAATATTTTTAGGTTATAAACACAGTATTTCTCTTGATTCTAATGTTATTTTTTACAAATTACTAATATAAAATTATTAAAAATGTATTGTTTTATGGGTTTACATGGTTTTTACAAATTAAATAATTAATTATTACAAAATAAATCTAAGCCTCGTAATGGGTGCTAACAAAACGTTGTCAGGTTAACCAACCTCCTTCCCCAATGACATTGAACTGCAGTATTTTTTCTACATTATCTGTGCTGAGTAAGTAAAAAGTGTGTCCCTGAAGTTTGGTTTTTGTTTATTTTATAATTAGTCGGTTGTTAATGTTGACAGCGCCATGCAGATGAGTCGTATGGGCTCACCGTCTGTCGCGATGGACGACGACACAGGCGCTGGCCACGCTTTGAGCGACTTCCTCTTGCAACTGGAGAACTACAACACCTCGATACCAGATTCCGTGGTCGCACACTACCTGAATATGTCTGGCTTCGAATCCCAGGACCCTAGGTAAATGTCTTTTACTCTTAAAACACCCTTTCACAAACTGCAGTTGCCGAAAACATTACAAAAATAGCTCAAACCAAAAGCATTTTGGAAGGCCTTATCCCTTGTCTTTCTTAAGCAAACCCACACACTACACAGTTCATGTAGTGGGTGCAAGGAGGTTGCGTATAATACCTCCAAAGAGGTCGAATTTAAACCTGTACTTTGCACCTACACAATGTTACTTATTAGACTAACACAATATGTATTTATTTCAAAATAAATTGTCATATACAGTTGTTCTTGACAGTTTGTTTAAATTATGTGTTCATTGTGAACCCACTCAAAGTTAAGAGTAGGTTAATTTTAAACTGTAAGTTATTGTCTTGAATTCAAGAAAAACTTTTTTACAAAGAAATCTGTTTTTGTTTACACACTATGTTTTCATATGTAGAATATTGATAGTAATGTCTGAATATAAGTACATATTTAGAGCGGGAAAACGTTTTACACTTACAATCAAAGTTCATTTGTATTGCTAAGCATTGTTTGATCAATGTTTTTTTCATTAAATTGGTTGTCAAGGTACAATTCTCTATAATTTTAATGAATGATATAGCTACTTACCGAAAATGTGTGAAATAATTTTAAAATGTTAAAGAAAAAAGTATCTTGCCTTATATGTTTGTTTTGTTAGTTTTAACATGATATTTTAATTAAAAACTCTTTTTTCGTTTATATTATAGTTTCTGATGTTTAAACAGCATCGCAGGTGAAATCATTCTGGCTACTAAAGATTCTAATCAAAGTCTGATGCAGCAGCTAAATTCTTCACTTAGACTGTCCTAACTACAACAAAAAAATCATTTCATGATAAGCTCAGGAATTGATTATTATGGTTTATAAAGCATAATTATGTATAGTATTCTGCATATACTTTAATTATTAGTATAATTCTTGTTACTAAATATCTTAAACAATGTAAACATTTTTTTTATACATTCCCAATTTTTTTAATGTTTAACAAATTATACATTTTATCCTTATTAGGCTCAAATACAACCTTATTTTTTCTTTATCACAAACCTATAACTAAAACCTCATTTCAAACAATTTCAGGTTGATCCGCCTAATAGCACTGGCATCACAAAAGTTCCTCTCAGACATCGCAAACGACGCGCTCCAACACTGCAAAATGCGGACCACAAGCCAGATAACACAAAGTTCTAAGAACCAAAAAGGTCCTAAAGAAAAAAAATACGTTATGACTATGGAAGATTTGGCCCCAGCATTACAAGAATATGGAATTGTCGCAAGAAAGCCTCATTATTTCGTCTGATGTATAGACATTTTATAATGTATTGTTGGGCTATTATGTGATGTATAAGAGAAAGCCTAAGCTATGCGGTTATATAATGTTCTCATTGAAATAAAACTATTAAATTTGTTCTAATATCGTTAACTTTGGAATAGGGTGGATGGACTATGGAGCCCGATGAATAGAGACAAAATTTTACAAAGCGTGTTTGCGTGATGAAATTATTAAGTTCTCGCAACTGTTTAAAGGATTATAAGAAGCTTGTTTTAATGTTAAAACTAACGCATTAAACCACAATACAATGGCGTGTCTAGTGTGTCGCTTGTTACCGCTATCGATAGATTTAAGCATAGCAAATCGCAAGTCACACGGCCAGTGTCGTTATCCGCCATTTTTGTGCGAGATAAACTGTGTAAAACAGTGTTTTGTAGCAATAATAGACTTGTTTGTGATGTGAACTAAAATAAATTTAGTAACATAATATGTGATTACAAATTTTAATACCTAAGCTTAATAAATTAAGAATTATAGAAACTCTTAGAAGTTGCCCGCGAATTCATTCGCGCGATGAAAAATAGATGTGATTCTCAGACCTACTGAATAAGAACATAAAATTTAAAAAAGAAATAATACAAATTACAATTTGTCTCTATTCTCGCCATTTATTCACCCCATTCTATTAGTGACGAATTTGTTATGCGACGGGATAGGAAAATAATTAAACTGACTTAAGGTTCCAGCAATTATTATAGCAAATAAGTTTCCAAACTGATCTTCAAGTGTTAAAAATTACAAGGATATAAAATATTTAATAAACTATGAAATCTGTTGAAAATAGTTTTCATTTCAATGATGGAACCTCCTTACTGAGAAAGCTAGTGGCTGTACGTATTTTGTCCTTTGCCTTAATATCGAAATTAAAATTAATGTTAAAACAAAATCTATATTTACTTTACAAGGATTTTTTGTCACATGGCCGAAATCTGAACTAATGCCGTCATATTTTGTGGAACCATCACTTTTGACGGACAGTTGGGTTGATTCTTGTAGCTAATCTACACACCAACGCCCTCATGCTAATGTTATCCACGTGCTAAAAGATCCTTGTAGCTCTATTATGTACCATGCTAATGTTTTGCCCACCATAGCATGTTATTCCTTATTTTACATATTGGTTCAGAAATTTTACAATATTGTATTTGTTTGTAAAAAGATTAACCGTACAAGCACAAAAATATTGAACTTCTGCCTCGTATATTCACAAGCCATGTTTAGGTGGACTGCTTATTTATCAGATATAGCTGAACACCTGTATTTTACATGAGCATTTCGGACCAATCACATTTTGATGGCTAGGGTAAGAGAACAGTCTTCCAAACGATACTAAAATAATTTAAAACGAAATATATCGCTTTATTCAATAATCCATAATTGTAATGCAACTGCTTTTTTATTATTTCTATCTATTTTCTTATTCAGAGTCTCTGAAAGTATAATTTTTGTTTCAAAAATTGTTAAATTATTTTCTATTCCCAATTCTCAATATTTTAAAAGCTTCTATTTACTTTGTTTCTCTGTTAAAGTAATCAGCTGGTAGTTTAGTCTAAAAAAATAAAAATATTGTCTATTAGTCCAATTTATCGCTATATCGACTAGGTAATTTATAACATTTTCATTATTATAAGTTTAATTTTGTCATAGTTTAACATTGCAATCTAGGAAAATGGGCGATAGGGGTAATTTTAATAAATAAACATTCATATTAAATATTGTTTTATTTTCTAAATTAAATTAAATGTGAAATCTGCGTATATTTCACCTATTATAGTTTAAGAGATATAATATATAACGGTTTACTCACGCGTATTTATCGGGATAGCCCGACTTCTGGACTGGTTTCGGACCCGGAGTCCTTAATCATGAGCTGACGCGGCGGCGGCGGGGAAACTAGTCGGGCTATCCCGATAAATACGCGTGAGTAAACTGTTATATATGTCTTAAATATAAATCATTCTCACGAAAGTTATAAAAACCTATTATAGTATCAAAAAATTCCAAACATTTATTTAGGACACTTTAATGTGACAATTTTGTACGAATTTGGTTGTTAGACGAATTACTATATCAAGTAGTCTTGCAGTCAACTACAATATAAACTAAATCGGTGCTAGGAAACATCATTTTCGTATCTCTAAGTGAAATCAGTACGTAGATCAAACGCGGTAGATGTTGCATGGTGGTTCAGAAGAGTAATAGTGTCACTCTTCTCTCTCACTCTTCCTACTTCTTACCTGGAGGAAGTTGGTACCTGTGAGGATTCCGTTGCCATAACAAAAGCCAAACTGGTCTAGTGCGAGTAGAAAAATTAAAAAAAAAACAACAAATACGCCGCGTTGTCGCGACTACTGCCCTGCGCATACGTTTATCTAACGTCTACGCTGGACAAACGCTAGTGTGAAGGCAGCCTAATGGTTGCGTTTTCTAACGTTTAAGGTACAGAACACTAAAATGGACTCATCCCTAGGCGTAGTAGTACAATAGAAATTTTGATATGACAGTCGGCTCACATATTATTATATCAACTGAATATGTTGTCTATCTAAAAGGCTTCAGTTTAGTACTTTAGGGTAAAAATATTAAAAACATAAATTAATAAATACTAAGTAGTTTATTAGGTACATAAAACAACTTATCACATAAACATAAATAGGAACTCAAACATAATTGACACAGATTATGTAAAGACTAAGCTAAATCTCACTATAGTTTGAAAATATCAACAGCTAAATAATAAAAACAAAATTATATTCGAGTAAATTACTAGAGAAAACAACTTTGTATGAGATGTTTATTTTTAGGTAGAAAAACTACGAAAAATTTGATAGTGATAATTTGATACATTGGATGGTTGGTCTAACTTTTCCTCACGTCTTAATTTAAATAGCAAAGGTGATCCCAGGGCGAATGTAACTAGTCAGAAACAACGCAAAATGTATTGTCGGTACAACTTGAATGAAAAATTGAATATGAAAATTATTGTAAATACAATAAAATGTTTTCAGTTTCAGCTTTCTTACAGAATGCTGTAGTAATAAGAAAAAAAAAAGGAATTGGTTATGGCATGAAAGCAGTTTTGTGCATACAGCCTTACATTATTATTTCTTTGGCCTTATCATAACATTAGACCTATAAAGTAATTCATTGCAGTTAATAGTTACAATAACAATTATGAAATAATAATAAATAAATACTTAGGAAATAACAATGTTCTATTACATTATTTGGAATGTTGAACTTTAGACCTTAACCTATTCAACCTTTTTATAGACAGCCTTCAAATGTTCTGTCAAAGGTGTGCTATCGGTCTCCATGCATAGCAAGACTTCCAACGTATCAGGGGCTACTAATGTAATAACTCTCTTCAGCTTTTTGACAAAGGGAGGTTTCGCAAATGATATCCTTGTTAAGTTAACAGTTTCGAGAGTCACTTGTTTAGCTTCGACATCACAGTGGCCTTCTTCGAGGGATGTTAAGCCAAAGTTGTGGCTTACTACGAAGGATAGCTCATTGGTGCCAGGCTTTATGCGGAGAAACCCTCGTTCTTGGTGCATTGGAGATTTTTTTACAGGATGTGTTGATGTTGATTGAAAGTTGAACATTGGTTGACCTGAAATTTTAAGAAGAGGCCATGTTAGTTTTTTTTTTTTTGTTTTGGATACCATAATATAATTAAGGCATTTTTTTTTACTGGCCAAGAGCATTTATTTCAGATAAATAACCACTTAATTTATTCTAGTAATATCAATAATTTCGAAGATTTCTTATTCATGTTTAAAAAAGAATATGAATTCTTTGTTTTAAAATTCAGCAAGAGTATTGGAATTTTAACAATTATGCCGCAACTGTATCAATATTGGGTGACTACCCGGCTTTTTGTTTACATAACATCTACATTCCCTGCCAATCGTGTCTACAAAGAAAATGCTGAAATTACGTCAACTTCGTGATATTATTTTCAAATTTTAGGTCACATTGCACAGAAAAAAACATAAATCCTATTTATTTTTTTTAAATTCAATTGATATTTTTCTCAAATATACGTACCGATGCAAAGAAATTCCAAATCGTCATGATATTCGAAATCCGGTATGTTCGGATATGTACCGCGGCCTTCTTCAGTCCGCCAACGACCAGCGAGCCAGGAAATTGGCGTTAAAGCTTCGTGTAATGCACACATTGCTGTTTTAATCATTCAAATCGTAAAACAATTTTGAAATATTTTATTTTATGGACGAACTTGACGGCAATTCAGCAACGGGATGTCAATCAGTCAATTCAAGTTGTCAAATGTAGTTTCCTTTTTCGTGCAAAAACTTGTAGTCAATCGAAGTAATTATAAATAATGGAACCAGCTTGAGGCGAATAAATTGATTACTTAACTAAATGGTAAAATACAGAATATATGGTGTTTAGTAGAATGAACTGGAAATAATCCAGTTTCAAATAAAAACCAGTCTGCTCACGACTACGGCCAGTGCAACCTGGTCGAAACATCAGTTAAGCCATTAAAAGTCATTGCATAATACGTGTTAATTTTATTTTCATAATATAATAAAAACTATTCGCCAATACTTTAAGAAATTCGTTCGGAAATTAATTAATAGTAGTAAAGTTGCAAGTAGAAAAAAGGGCTAAACATTCGGTTGGCACTCTTGCACAAATGTCAAATTTGTGATTGTAAACTTTTTTTGCAGTCTGGTCTAAAGCAAAAGTAGTAGACCAAAAATATCGTAAAATGAATATATCACGGTACATTTAAAATGAACACGTATTGTTTGTAATAATAAAAAAAAAAATATTTATAATATCGTAGTTACCTTAGAGTTTAAAACAGAACGTCAAGGAGTTTCCTTTTTAACATCAAAATGACATCCAAAAAGGCAGGTCCCGTCTTTTATTTAAAGAATAAATAAAAGTTAAGTTACTTATAAAATTAAAAGATGACATCGTGTATAAACAGAGAAAAGTATGGGGTTAGCCTCCGCAACACGGTAGGAATGCGGAAACAAAGAAGTTCTCTAATTCTGAACCGTAACAGTTTTATGTCCGCTAAAACGAAGAATTTTATCCAAAAGATATGTTACAAGAAAACGGCGTCTTTTGATATGACACAGTATGGCTTTATAAATGACAGCAAGGTTCATCCTGTAAATTTGTTGTTGCGTCCTTTGAGGGCGCAGCTTGAACGGATATGCGGTTAGTTAAATTTATTTTGTGACACTTACATTTTATAAGTACGCGATTTTTGACAACAAGTGTGATTTAAAATTTGTCGCTGTTATGGTTTGTAACTTTCCGGAGGCAGAAATTGTCTGTAACAGATTCGTTCACGGATTGCTTTCAAACTTATTTCATGATTATGGGTTGTGTACACGGTTAGTATTTTTTAAGTTCTTGAGTGCTAAACACTATCCTTTGAATACCTTACGTTAGTTCTTTCATAGTTGTAAATGCATTTAGGGCCAATGCACATACGACAAGGCATATTAAGTGTTTTTGTTTAAATAATTATTTCGGGTGTCAATAAATAACCACGTTTTGAGAATCGCCAAATGTGTCTTGGCCCTTTTTTGGCTCCTAAACAACAGCCACGTAAATACCCGTTGGTTTTGACCAGACATCGTCTAAAAATGTATTAAATGTTACAGGGAGACCGTCCACAAGCACCTCCATCCGTAGACACACGTCTACCAAAAGAGGTATCCATAATACAAGTAAACACAATATAATCTAAAGTTTAGGTTATTTTCTTTCCTAGCCTGTAGTGTCCCACTGCTCGGTGAAGGCGGAAAGCCAAGTCCTTCCACGATACTCTACTCTGCGCCGCTTTAAACCAGTTAATGGACTGGTTTAAAGCGGCGCGGAATAACAACAATTATTATTCAAAGGACAATCTTCTTTTGTATAATTATCAGGAAAATTATATAGAGACAAGGTATAGAGAGAGGATTCGAGAAGTTCTACTACAATCTTGAGTCTTCTAGCAATATCTAGCCTCGTCGCTGTCTCGCTTAGTTATTCTCCATGATGGTATTCTTTGGACTGAAGAGTAAACCACCTTAAGTTTTTTGAGAAAGGTTCGAATACATTGCTCTGCTAAAGAATATCATCGTGGGAGCACGCCCAAGCGCTCTTGTGACTGACGAAGGCAAAGTCGAGACTGAAGTATTTCTAGTCAAACCGTGTTTAGCAAATCCCCACAAACTCGTACCGGAGGCCTGGAATCTTTAAAGCTCGACTTCGTGTACAAAACTCGCCATACTTTTAATTTTAAACCACCTAACTTTTAAGTGAATTGAAAGTAAGTTAGAACTCACAAAGCTTGGCTATTTTCAGTTAAATTGGAGGTACCAGACACGGCTTCCTCCGCGAGATCTCGAGCTGTTAGTCCCAGCATTCAAAGTACTTCACGGACACCTACCTCAGGTTTGTTGCAATTAACTTTACCTGAAGAATGGAGCTTGAAATCAATATCTCTGTGACGGTTTAACTTTGTATCTCTAAAACCCAACGATTGTGCAAGACCCTATGCAAGATTTACGCATACCAAAAGCTCAACCTTGGCTGTCATATTGTGTTTGTCAGAATCTAGTAGAATGTAAAAACAAATATGCATTTCAGAACAACTCCTAAATATCCTAGTAATGTTTTTGCATAATAATATGGCTGTAAGTCTTCAAGCGCCTACTAACTAAATTCATTCAGTTTTACACATAGGAACACGACTTTGAAGGCTAAAAATACTGAGTATCAAAGACTTGCGTAGTCTCGAGTCTGATGGTCTTTAAATATTAATAAAAGAACTGTTTTCAGCTGCCAGCAGTCCTGGATCGCGAACTCCTCGCCGTCGAACGCGTCAAACTCATCAATCCCGAGCACCAGTTCGTAAAATCGCTGCGACGAAGCCAAATAATCGACCAGCTTACAAAAAGAAACGAGTTACCGTAACTCCGGCGCCAAATAAAGTCAAGAAAAACGAAGTCATTGTCACCAGACGTTAGAAAAACTGAGGACTTCTAAAAGTTTATACTAATAAATCTATAGTTCAATATTTTGTGTTTTTTTTTGGAAGATCCGCGCCTTGAAAATGAGCTTGAACCTACTTTTGCCAGGGTAGAAGTGAGGCATCAATTCGAAAGCTAACTCACTTCTAAAAGTAAGACTGCACCGGTTGTAGATAAGAGATGCCGTTCCATCTCGCCACACCTGCAACAGGAAGAGATAGTGCCCTGATACTTTTAGAAGCTTAGAGAGACAAAATTGAATTTGTTGATAGATGGAGAGGTAGGGGAAGGCCAAAGATAGATGGATTGTATAAGGAATGACAAGATTGAAAAAAGAGTAAATGATAGTGTGGCGTCTGATAGGGGAGAATGGAAGAAAAAACGTGTTGCGCCGACACCAAGTAAAATGGGATAACGACAGGAAGATGATGATGATCAGAGACACAAAATTGAACCACCGCATAGTTAAAACACTCAAAATAATATGTACATCTTCGTATAATAGCAAGGTAGGTTATTTACAGGATGAAACTACTGATTTTTATCGCAGGAGCAATTCCCGCTCATTTGGCCAGTGCACTTGAAGTACTGGCTCAGCGCTGGCGGGAACCTGCAGATACACGCTTGATTCGCGATGCACTTCCGGTGACTACAATTCTGCTGGCATTCCTTTTTCGGTTTATCATCCTTCTTCTTTTTTTCTTCCTTTTTCTTTGACTTCTTATCAGGTTTGTCATTTAACTTTGCTTCAAGTTTTTCGTTGGATTTCTTTGCGATGGTACTGGACCCGTGTCCTGACGGGATGGGAGATACAAAGGGCATAGTTCTCGATTGTTCGTAGTTACAAATACTGGTCTGGAGCTCTGGAGCTTGGCCGTCATCTTCGCATTTCTCCGGGCAGTTGTCATTCGTTTTTGAAGGGACGTCTCGCGCGCAGGAATCCATTGAGCAAGCTTCCTCCACTGGTTTATAGCCTGTGTCAGGTTCTGGGACAGGGGGTTTTGGACAACCGGGGCACGTCATAATTGATGACTTTTTGGGGGTCGGTGTTTGAGGATATGATTTAGAAAGGCACGAGGCCGTGGTAGGTAGTGGTTCGTTTTCGGCGCAGCAGGGTGACTTGCAGGACTTTGGTTTGGGGGGTTCCTGTACGCAACATCCTTTCTTGTCCTGGTCGTCCGCTAGGAAATCTTCGGTGAGTTTTCTGAGCATTTCCTGACAGCAAGCAATATCATCAAGCTTTTCTTTTTCGAATTTCTTACATGTTTGTGGTTTTGTTTCCCGTTTTTGAGGGCCGCAGCAAGCTGGCGGTGGTGGCGCAGGCGTCCCGCAGGACTCTGGCTCGCAGTATTCTTGGTTGCAACCACAAAAATGCGATGTGGAAGCTGACGGCGTTGAAAAACTCCCGGTAGAGCACTTTGCTCGCCCTGGAACATCATTTCTTCTAATATTCCTGCTCTGGAGAATCAGTCGTCTCGAAGGAGACATGCATAGTTGAGGATGGGCCTTCTTTTTTTTGTCATTCATACATGGCATGGTAATAATAGTGTTTATATTTTGTTATCCATTATTGAATATTCATGGGGATGGTCCATTAATTTGGATTAAAATTTAATTATGCCATGTTTTGAAGTTTATTAAATAACATAAATTAAATAACAACAAAACTTTACAGTATTTGTTTATTTGAGACAGACCGTCTTCGTGACAGACAGACAGATGTAGGCAAGCACAGAGCTACAAAGTAATATAAATCATGTAGGAAAATCAAAAGAGTTTTTGTACTCTTCTTTATTAATTACCTAGGAGGATTACAGATATTAACCTCCTTGTTACAGTTATAGTTTTTGTTAAATATTAACAAGTTTTAAAGTAAATAACTAGTTAGGGTTATGTTTTTAATCATATTTACGTGTGCAGTTAGTACGAACTAGAAAATAAACTCTTCAGAATTAATGCGATGAGCATCAAACACTATAATTATAAATAAAACTAGTGAATTAATTACAATAAATAAAGTTACAACAATTTTAAGTCAATGCATTATTTTAATCAGTTGTTGCCAACATGAAAAACCTACACGTGATTATGTAACATCCGTTATGGCGCTGGCATTGTCACATCTGTTTCCTTTACCACTGTGCGTCAGGCGCGGTGCGGTGTGTTCACGGTGTGTTGAGTAGTTTCCATCGGATTTAAAACATGTAAGTAGAAATAGCTTCATTATTTTACGTTTATTTATAGTTTATAATGTTTTTTTCATTCATAATTTTGTGTTTATTACACTTTTTGTGGAGCCTGGAATATATTCTGCCGGAATTTCCCTTACGTAACTATAATGAAATTATGTTTGCACGTGACCTTGCTCTAAATGTTATTTTGATATTCTAAATTTCATTAAGAAAGTAAAGAAAATATATCTGCTTTGACAATTCCACTGTTAACTTCCAATAACTCGTCGCACAATTAAATCTAGTTGGTTGAATGGGGATTGACGTTCGCCCGGTTTTAAGCGGTATTGATTAAAAAAAATGATTCGTCTATGCTTACGTACGCTTTTAAAATGCAGTATGGCTTTTTTAGACGTCAATTTTTGTAACCTGAATCTTAAATTCGCTGTTAAATTGTTTTAATTAATGTTAAAACTTAAATTATTGTTAATTGTTCGTTACCTAACCTTCATTTTTTATCTACGTCACTTTTGACACTGGCATTGATTTTAGCCTGTTTCGTAATATATTACGATAGAAAACTCTGCATTTACTGCTTTTGAACTAAAATAATCGTTAGGAATGTGCAACGAATCGATATTTTTCCGCTAAAAATGGCTGTTTACATAAATTACACATTTGTAACTCCAATTTATTGCCATACCTAATTTACGAAGGTTGTGAAGAGTAAAACTATAGACTACGCATTTACCTGGTAGCAATTATTTCATTATTTTCCTTATTGGGAAAAATCTTTAAAGTTTACCTACCCATAAAACCTTGACATTTTTTTATTATATTTTTTTAAATTTCTTTGGCATCATCAATACAATTCAGCATAGGTAATGCTCAATAATTCTTAAAAAAACTTAACAAATTACGAAATGTCTTTCAACTTTTTTTTCTATAATGACAGATTTCTATGTAAACAATTTGTCATAATCTAATCTAATAACATGCCTACCTATCAACATTAGATATTCATGGTTTAAACTTTACATCAATTCAACATGAAACCTTAATGCAGGTCTTAATATTTTATAGTCTATGGAGTAGAGTTATTGATTGACCCAGTTCTGATTTTATTGAACTGAAGGTTTTTGCTTCTTCACTATTGGATTAGCTAAATCTTTTAATGGATTTAAGCTTAATATAGCCAACAAGGTGTGGAGATATATTACATTATATAAAGAAGTTAATAATGTGACAGTTTATTCAAGGAGTCTGGTTATACTTTCACAGCCAAAGAGTATTCATATTTTTTGTTAAAATATCAGCCAGTAACTTTTCTACTTTGAAGTAAATGCCTTATAATAATATTATGAAGTAAAAATATAGGTCTATTTTTATAGAGTCAATGCACTTACATACTCTGCATGGGGTATGCATATTGCTATCATTAGAGGCAGCTATATCTGACATCTTATGCTGCATCTTATTTAAGCTGCAATATCTTTCATACAGTCAGTAAAATTGCCAATAGAGGCAATTGATCAATGAATTGAAAACTTACTGTGGATATGACTGTTGTATTTTTTATAAAGAATATGAACAAGCATATTAGAATCTACCTATCCTTAGCCCTGTAGTATTACCTTCCTAGTAGTAAGACTGCATCCTCTACTCTGCATTTTATAAAATGGTCATAACAGACAAACGGAAAGACTGACAACTGAGGACAGGACACATAAGAAAACAATTTTGCTATTTTATTCCTTCTTTTTTTTTTCTACAAAATGGAAATTCTCATGGACGCTCGTCATGGGATTGACTTTTACTGCCTGATAACACTGGACCGTCTTCCTCTATCTATGGCCAGGGGTATTGGGTAAACTTATGCATTCACCACACAGAGAAATAAAACCTAAAAATTTTAATACTATAATTCTACCAGACATAATGCATATTAGGTACACTCAAATTACTTACACTGTCTTATCATGTAAAATGATATTGCTACATAACTTACTTATCAGATTAAGTCATTGTATTAACAAGTCATGTGACTTAGTACTGATTGGTTATATAGATGCCATTTTGGAACACACAAGTTAGTCAATTGTTTTCTATAAGTGTCTTACTGTTAACTGTGCTGTTAGGTAAAGGTAGACTTTGTCTTTTGTCAAATTATCCATGACAGGCCTGTAGTGGTTAATGGCCATGACTGCTACTGATAAGCTTGGGTTTGCTTAAATTTAGGTAGCTTACCTTTACCTACTTCTAATAAAGAAATAAGTCACCTTTAATACAAATAAAACTAAATTGAAATCACTGCATTCGTTCGGGAGTTATGATGCCACAGACAGACAGAAACACAGATAGACAGACACGTCAAACTTATAACACCTCTCTTTTTTGTGTCGAGGGTTAAAAAAGTCATAGATTAATAATGTGTGAAGTTCAATGACCCTTAAAAACGTAAAATAACGCTACCTTTCAAGGTTCTTATTACTTCTTATGTAATTAACTCGTAAGTACGAGTGCTAACATGGATAGTAAATTATAAAGAGGTAAAGTTTGTGACGTTAAAGAGCAAATCTCAGGATCTACTGAACCGATTTCTGAATTATTTTACTAACCTGAAAGCCACGTTATTTGTCAGTAAACTGAGTATCATATGCTACATATTAACCCTAAATGTTAAACCACCACCTAATCAAGTGGCCACAGTAAAGCTTATAGGAGACGGGCCTGTTGGTCTAGTGGTTAGTGGTCGTGACTGCTGTACCAGAAGTTGTGGGTTCGATCCCTCCACCCAGGACAAATGTTCGTGTGATGAGAATGATCATTTGTTGTGTGTCTGGGTGTAATTTATAAATAACATGTATGTATTTCTGTTTATCAGTTGTCTAGTACTCATAAAACAAGTTACTCTCGTGTACTTAATTTGATACTAGATGGCGTTGTGGGAATGTTGCGGCATACTTCTACTGAATTAACAAATCTCGGTAAACACTTATCACTATTGCACAAATAAAGGAACAGTGCCAAATAGAAATAGGTCAACTAATATTACAAAGGAAGCTACGGAAAGGCCTCTCTAAAACGATGTTGTTAGCGACGACACATAAATATACAATTATCAGCAATTAGTTATGAGCAAGATATAAGATGTAAACAATACTAAATTATTTCACTGACTTAATTTGTCCTAAGAATATTAAAATTGTTAAGGAAAATGACGGTATTAAGAATAAATATTTTGTTTTGAGTTCGTTTCATTTGCCGCTAGGGGCGCCACTTGTACCATACTTGTAAAAAGCTTAAGTACGACACAACTTTACCGTGCCGAGACCCGATATTTATTTTTGTTAATTTTAAGTGTAAAATAAGTGTTTTTTGATAAGATTTTTTGTATACAGATAGAGAAAAAGGTTATCTAGATTATAAAATAATTTATAACATTGTAAGGTTTGCCTGATTACCGAAAAACGTAAATATTAAATTCCCATACATTTGGTCGAAGTGTTCTGATTGGTCCGAGTAGTGCCGTGTGCAAAGTTAGGGTAATTTGATTGGTCAGAGTAGTGCCGGGTGCAAAACTTAAGTGAGCTGATTGGTCAGCAAAAACTATAAATACCGCGCAGTTTTCGGTGGTCAGGCAGTCCAGTTCCGGCAGTGGTATGAAGAAGAAGTAGCAAAAGGAAGAAATAAAAGGAAGCATTCCTCTGAAGAAATTTTAGTTTGATTCAAGTCGCCGACACCTCTTTTACCCGCCAGCGCATCGCCCGATTCACTTCAGTCAACTACAAATGGTCCTTCGAGCCGGATCGGGTTTAATTATTCAAGATGCCGTCAACAAGAGCAAGTTCAGCGCGTTCAAAGTCTACAGAGGAAAGTGCTACATCTTCAGATTGGAGTATGAATACGCCCAGTGATACTGCCAGTGGCTCGACGTCTGTTGCAAGTCGCTCGACACTTACGAGGAGGACTCCGCCGCCCAGTGTACGAGCACGTCAGTCACCTGCGCCCCAGCCGAAGGATACTGTTGGGAAAGACTCAACACAGGGGGATGCTGCCCGATCAGCGCCTCCGACTACCACCATCAAGGAGCGAAGTGAAGCCACGGAATCCATACATCAAGAAAGAAGCGGATCAACGCTGCAGAGCGATAATAAAAGTATAGCTGTGATGACTCGCCGGAACATAAGAAGCTCGCCGCCGACGTCAAGGGAAGGGAGCCTGCAGCGGCCTCAACCAGTGAAGCCCATCCAAGAAGAAGACACGCGGTCTGTCCGTTCATCGCAGAGGAAGAAAGCGGAAGCGCAAGCGAGGATGACACTGGCACTAAGGGAACTAGAAGTAGCAGAAGCGCGGTCAAGACTAGCTCAAGCTGAACTAGAACTGGTAGCCCTGGATTCAGAAGAGGAAGATGGTGCTGGAGAAGAGTTATTCGAGCGGTCTCATGAAGTCGAGAATTGGTTCATCCAAGCTAGCAACAAACCGAATAAAGAACGGAAGCCGATCGGAACAGAAGAGAAGAAGAGTGATATTCAAGAGCTAGCACAAGTGATACTCAAGCTGTCCGACAAGTCACGTGACATCATCACCCCGAAGCACCTAGAACTGCCTCACTTCAACGGAGCCTGTGAAGAATGGTTGGCTTTCAAGAGATCATATGAAGATATGTCCGCCTCCTTCAACGACACGCAGAACTTAGCGCGCCTGCGAAGAGCGATACAGGGGAAGGCCAGAGAAGCAGTTCAAAGCCTACTGTTCACCGCTGAAGACCCGCGCGAAATCATGAAGGGACTAGAAACCAGATTCGGAAGGCCCGGCGCTCTGGCACTAGCTGAATTAGAAAAACTGAAGAACTTGTTCAAGGTCGGAGAAAACCCAAGTGACATCTGTATATTCGCCAGCAAAGTGAAAAACGCGATCGCAACAATCAAGGCCCTGAAGAAACCGCAATATCTCAGTTCACCTGAAACACTAAAAGTTGTGGTAGACAAGATGCCGCCGACCATGAAGTTCCGTTGGTTCGCCTATTATAGAAGCCGAAGAGATGAAGACCTTCAAGAATTACTACTCATTGAAGCATTTTTGGAAATAGAAGCCGACATGTGCGGAGACTTTGCTCCGCTCGAAGCGCCTTCGGAGCAAAAGAAGGGAATAAGAAAATCTGTACATGCGGTTCAAGAAGAGTCACAAGAAAAATATAAGAAGACATGCCCGAACTGTCAAGAAGAGCATTACTTGTTAGAATGTAAGGAATTCAAAGAAGCTAACATAGACGAGAAGTGGGAAATGGTCAAGAAAGCGAAAATTTGCTTTAAGTGTCTTCGATTCAAGCATTCAAGAGTCAACTGCAGAGCTCCAGTTTGCAAGCAGTGCAGAAGATGGCATCACACCATGTTGCATTCAGACAAACCGCCAATGCCAGTTGAGAAGAAACCGAACAAGGAACATAAAGAAGAGCCTCCGGAACAAGTTGCTTCGGTCTACGACGCCAAAGGAGAAGAAAGGGCCTATCTGAAGATTACTCCAGTAGATCTTTATGGACCTAAGGGTCACGTTCGCGTGCTAGCGCTCCTAGATGAAGGGTCAACAGTCACGCTTTTAGACGCATCAATAGCAGAGAAGATCGGAGCTGAAGGACGCCCAGAAACACTTACAATCGAAACAGTCGGTGGAAAAATATTGAAAAAGGATAGCTCACAGAAGATCAAGCTAAAGATAAAAGGGGCTCATAGAAGAGACAAGAAGACTATCGAAGCAAGAACCATCGACGACCTGAAGTTATCGGAACAAAGCATAAGTAAAGCTACGTTGAAGAACTGTCAACACCTGAAGGGAATTGAAGAGCAACTTCTTTATGTCAAGGAACGACCGAAGTTGTTGATTGGTCAAGATAACTGGGGACTTATAGTAACAAGAAGACTGAAGAAGGGCAAGCCAAGTGATCCTGTAGCCTCCCTCACTAACCTTGGGTGGGTGTTGCACGGATGTGACACGGGAACAAACGCCGTAGTAAACTTCATTCGTTATGGCGGAACCCCAGCAGATGAAGAAGATATAGAAGAAGTTGTCCGACACCATTTTCAATTGGAGTCTATCGGAATTCAAGACCGGTTACCGAAGAACGACAGCGACAGAAGAGCCCTAGACATTCTCGACAAGAATACTAGAAGACTAGAAAGTGGTCAATTCGAAACAGGTCTATTGTGGAAAAGGGAAGACGAAAACTTACCCAACAACTACGGACAAGCATACCGGCGCTTAGCAGGCATCGAGAGAAAATTGGATAAAGACAAAGAAATTAAAAAGGCTTACGAGATGCAAATCCAGAATCTAATCGACAAAAACTACGCAGAGAAGGCCCCGTCAGCTGCGAACACAGGAAGAATATTCTACTTACCCCACTTTGCTGTCGTGCATCCAGTCAAGAAGAAACCAAGGATTGTTTTCGATGCAGCTGCCAAGTATGAAGGGAAGAGTCTCAACGACGCGTTGCTATCAGGTCCAGACTTATTGCAGTCATTATTCGGCGTGCTTCTAAGATTCAGGGAAGGACCAATCGCTGTCATGGCCGACATTCAAGACATGTTTCTTCGCATCAAAGTGAAAGAAGACGACCGTGACAGTTTGAGATTCTTGTGGCGTGGAAGTCGAAGAACGGGGAAACCGGAAGAATATAGGATGTCGTCAATCATCTTTGGTGCAGCGTCGTCTCCAGCAACAGCGATATATGTAATGAACAAGAACGCAGAAGATTTTAAAAAGATTCATCCCGAAGCAGTAAAGGCAATAAGCAGAAATCACTACATGGACGATTATCTGCAAAGTTTCTCGTCGGCTTCTGAAGCAAAGAAGGTTTCAAAAGAAGTTAAAGAAATTCACGCGACAGCAAGCTTTCAGCTCAAAGGATGGGCCAGCAATGATCCGGGCATATTGGCAGAAGTGGAAGACACTAATAAAGAAGACTCTGTGCAATTAATGAAAGAAGAGAAGACTCTGGGGCTAAGATGGCTGGTGAAGGAAGATGCACTAGCTTTCAACATTGGTCTACGCAACACATCAAAGGAGTTGCTAGAAGGAAATAAGACTCCAACAAAGAGAGAAGTTACAAGCGCCGTAATGTCAACATTTGATCCAATGGGTTTCGCAGCGCCAGTCTTAATACAAGGGAAGAAACTGATTCAAGATATTTGGCGTACAAGAATAAGCTGGGACGAAGAAATTAATGAGGATCAAAGAGAAGCTTGGCGGAAATACGTAAAAGAGGTGTCGGCGATATCAAAACTGAAAATTCCAAGATGTTTTTCACCATACAGTAGAACAGGACAACTACACACATTCTCAGATGCAAGCGAAGAAGCCTACGCAGCGGTAGTGTACTGGCGGACAATCGAACCTGATGGAAAGATCCACATCTCCATGATCACCGGCAAGGCAAGAGTAGCACCCACGAAACCGGTGTCAATCCCAAGGTTGGAGTTACAGGCGGCCCTACTCGGTAGCCGATTGACAGCAGCTGTAGAAGAGGAGACGGATCTCGAAGTGACGAAGAAGACATATTGGACAGACTCCAGCACTGTACTCCAGTGGATAAGGTCGGAACCGCGGAAATTCAAAACCTTTGTAGCTAACCGGCTAGCGGAAATCGAAGAAAGGTCTAAACCTGAAGACTGGAGATGGGTACCAACTAAAGAAAACCCAGCAGATGACGCTACTAGGGGAACTCCATTGGAATTCGATCACAACGCGAGGTGGTTCCAGGGGCCGAAATTCCTTCGTCAACCAGAAGAAGAATGGCCATTCCGAGACTTCAAGCCAGCAGAAAGTGTTGCATCAGAAGAAAAGAGTAAACAAAAGGTGATGACGATGAAGGTCGTGAAAGAGGGCTTATTGAATTTGGAGAGGTTTTCCAGCTGGGAGCGGCTACTGCGCACTACGGCAAGAGTGGTCGCTTTCGCATGCCTCTTATTGAAGAAGACCCGTAAAGCGACCACCGCCGCCGCCCGCCAAAAAGAGGAGCCTTGGAAACCTCAAAGGAAACCTCCCAAAGAGAAGGCGCGAACATCCACCACCCCATGCAAAGAGAAGAAGCCACTGTATCTACCTCTAGCAGAAGAACATCTAAAGAAGGCTGAAGTTTTGTTAGTTAAAATAAGTCAAAATGACAGTTTTGCGTCAGAAGTGAGAAAATTGAAGGCAGGGAAACCCTTGGAAAACACAAGTCGGCTCAAGAAAATCGACACCTACATAGATGACGATGAAATTATCAAGCTAAGAAGTAGAACTATGAAGTTTCGCGATGACAACAGGAGGAAAATGAATCCCATCATCTTGGATGGGAAACAAAGGATCGTTCGTCTCATAATACAACATTATCACCAGAAGTTTCTACATGGGAACACTGCTACGGTCATGAATGAAATTCGTCAGAAATATTGGATCCTGGGCTTACGCACAACCTTGAAGGCAATCTCACATAGTTGTCAATGGTGCAAGACAAGGAAGAGTTCACCGGAAACACCGCCGATGGGAGATTTACCAAGCGAGAGACTGCAACATCACCAGTTCCCGTTCTCTTGCACAGCCGTCGACTACTTTGGGCCAATGCAAGTTACCATCGGAAGAAGAGTTGAGAAGCGCTGGGGAGCATTATTCACTTGTCTAACCACCAGGGCCGTGCACTTGGAGCTGGCGCCCTCTCTTAGTACCAGCTCAATGATTATGGCACTTCGACGAATGGCAGCAAGAAGAGGAACGCCGAAAGTTATCTTCAGTGACAACGGGACCAATTTTGTCGGAGCGAATAAAGAGCTTGAAGAGGCTGCGCAGGAAAAGGGAATCGTGTGGAAATTCATTCCCCCAGGAACTCCGAACATGGGAGGCGCCTGGGAAAGACTAGTCCGCACAGTCAAGACAGCGTTAGCGGCGGTATTGAACGAAAGAAGTCCACCGGAAGAAGTGCTTCATACGCTGATGACCGAAGTAGAACACATAGTAAATTCGAGACCTCTCACTCCAGTCAGTATGGATCCAGAAGATGAAGAAAGCTTGACGCCAAACCATTTCCTGTTGGGAAGATCGTGCGGAGCCATGGCGCCAGGGGAGTTTAGCGACACAGATCTGATCGGGAAAGCAAACTGGAGAACTACCCAGAGACTAGCAGATCACTTCTGGAGAAGATGGATCAAAGAATACTTACCTCTTTTGATGCCGAGGAAAATCGATGGAAAAGATACCAGTGATCCCAGAGAAGGAGATATCGTACTTATAGTGGACTCTACATTGCCACGAAACTCATGGCCCCGCGGAGAAGTTATCAAGACGTATCCTGGTCCAGATGGAAAGACAAGAGTACTGGACGTACGAACATCAGGAGGTGTGCTCCGACGCTCGACGAGGAGGATCATCGTTCTGGTTCCTGCTGCATCGTCGCCTCAACAGGATGATGTGCTGCGCACCGTGGGGGAGGATGTTAGCGACGACACATAAATATACAATTATCAGCAATTAGTTATGAGCAAGATATAAGATGTAAACAATACTAAATTATTTCACTGACTTAATTTGTCCTAAGAATATTAAAATTGTTAAGGAAAATGACGGTATTAAGAATAAATATTTTGTTTTGAGTTCGTTTCATTTGCCGCTAGGGGCGCCACTTGTACCATACTTGTAAAAAGCTTAAGTACGACACAACTTTACCGTGCCGAGACCCGATATTTATTTTTGTTAATTTTAAGTGTAAAATAAGTGTTTTTTGATAAGATTTTTTGTATACAGATAGAGAAAAAGGTTATCTAGATTATAAAATAATTTATAACATTGTAAGGTTTGCCTGATTACCGAAAAACGTAAATATTAAATTCCCATACATTTGGTCGAAGTGTTCTGATTGGTCCGAGTAGTGCCGTGTGCAAAGTTAGGGTAATTTGATTGGTCAGAGTAGTGCCGGGTGCAAAACTTAAGTGAGCTGATTGGTCAGCAAAAACTATAAATACCGCGCAGTTTTCGGTGGTCAGGCAGTCCAGTTCCGGCAGTGGTATGAAGAAGAAGTAGCAAAAGGAAGAAATAAAAGGAAGCATTCCTCTGAAGAAATTTTAGTTTGATTCAAGTCGCCGACACCTCTTTTACCCGCCAGCGCATCGCCCGATTCACTTCAGTCAACTACAGATGTAACATATTTGTTATAAAGTTTGTGTTTGAAACCATTTTTCACTGCACGGATAGCCGAGTGGTATAAGTCACTACGCCAATTACCACTGTAGGACATCCACGTGTAGGACAAGAATTTGTGCGTTCCACAAATGCTTGTTCTGAGTCTGGGTGTCTCTGTGTATGTGAATTGAATATCTGTGAAACCTTCTGCGATGCAAGGATTAAATTCCTTAGTGTGAGAGTCGTTTTTTAATACAAATTTGAAGCTCAATTGACGGTCCTTTAAATCAAACTGGCAAATCAGTGGAACCTATGGCTACTATGACACCAGCCTGCTACGCGGGACATATTATAGTGCACAAGCGTGTGCTAACACAGGTGCACTCTCTGTTCCTTTACTTTCATAGCCCGATGGGACGGCAATCCGACACGAACGGAGAGAGTTCATGCGCAGGACACACATTTTTACGTACCTTCCGAAACATTGATATTTCTACACCAGAAATGGTAGTAAACTTGAAACAATGTTCTAATGTAAGATCTTAGTGTACCATATACTTAAAAATAAATATATCTTTATGGAATCTGTGATATTTATTTCTAAACCGCACACAACATTCGAAATCGGTGCGCGCAGTGAGGATCGAACTCGTGACCTTTCACTTAGCAGTCCTATGGTTACCACTAGGCTATCACAGCTTTGAATATTATATTATTATAATTATAATGTATATTTACCTATTTGTTTCAGATAATGTTCTCGTCCCTGCTAGACAAGGCGCGGAACTCTCCGTTCCGGGGCCCGCTCACACCCGCCCAGTGCCAGGCCTCCACACCGGCACTCGAACAGGTAAATACTAGATATATCTGGATCCATTGACCTCTATTATAATAGTAAACTGGATTTTTAGGTGTTCCTTAAAAAGAAAACTTCTCCTTGTAAAGTTTTGAAGCTCCGTATCTATTTAATTGAACTATAAAGACATTTGGGAGTTATTACTCCCAAATGTCTCTCTAGTCTAATCGCCGCGAGCGTTAAAACTGGTAATAACCAGACCAGTGTTTTATAAAAAGATGGCGGTGATTAAAGAGATTAACTTTGAACGTACTCTGTGAGGACTGGTTCGAGGTGGCGCAAGACAGAAAAACGTAGAAGGATTTGGGGGAGGCCTTTGCTCAGCAGTGGGACACAATAAGCTAGGACAAAAAAATTTGAATAGAAAATTAAAAATAAGAAAAAATGCCTTTTAGTCGAATATCTAGTCTGGAGAAGGAAATGAGTTCTGCAAGAAGTTATACTTACCAACGAGATCTGTATCTAATCTTCAACATAAAAACTTAAATCATAATTATGTGAGTAAATTATTCTGCCCAATGATGAGAAAAAGCACCGGAGGGGGGCTGTCGTGTCGCACGCGTCGGTCGGCGGCGAATAACGCCGTCTTGTCGCAGACAACGTGTCCGTCGTGTGTGACGCGGCGGTAGTGCCCTGTGACCAATGATTATGAGATCTGAGGGCTTTACATATAATCAAAAAAATAATCCACTGCACGGATACCCGAGTGGTATAGGTCAGCACGCCAATTACCACTGTGCGTGACGTGTCGCGGGTTTCCCGCGTAGGACAAAAAGTGCGATCTACAGATGCTTGTTCTGAGTCTGGTTGTCTCTGCATGTGAATTGGGTGTCTGTGAAACCTCCCAGGATACAAGGATTAAATTCCGAAGTGCGAGAGTCGTTCTAAAAAATATGTTACAAAAAATTTTGTCCTCCATGGAATGGTCTTTAGATATTATGGAAGTAAATCTTACAAACGAAAAGCACATTTATCGCGAATTAATAGCACTTTATTGGAAACTAAATGATATACTTGTGCTTAAATTATTTCCACGATCAGACATTAATCAAAGGGATTAACGACGAGACTGAAAACAGATCTCTGTGGCGTGCACTTATAGAGGCTTATCCAGCAGTGGACTGCGATAGGCTTAAGTTGATGATGAAGGCACTAAATATGCTAATATCTGACTTCTTGTCACAGACCAGCGGCATGGGCATGGCCGCGGCCGCCGTGGTCCCCCAGGGTGACTCCTGCGAGTTCGCCTCCACCAAATACTTCGCCCTCTGCGGTCTTGGCGGTATCCTGTCCTGTGGTGAGTAACACACTAATCTACTAATATACTAATAGGTAAAGAATATAAAATATACTAATAGGTACTAATAGGTAAAGAAGAATATCATAAATGCAAGAGTTTGTAAGTATGGATGAATGAACGGTTAGAAGGACGTTTTTAACCATGAAAGGGTTAAAACCACAAGATATTTTTTAAGAAATTCGGCATGGAGTTAGCTGACACCCTTATTTTTTTGTTTTACGTGGTGAAACGTTAATGACTTTAACCCATATGTCGGACTCCCATCGACTTAAAACACTCCGGGCCCCTTCTACAACTTAAGCCAGAGTCACGGGATCACTCGCGCATGCTCTGCATGACCCTGGCTGCCAGTTATTTGACACCCTAGATTAACACATTATTATTTGTATCTCTTTTAATAAACGCTAACTTGAGAACTTAAATCTAAAATGTAATGAAACAAATATTGTTGGTAGCCTGAAATGTCCCACTGCTTGGCAATGGCAAATTCCTTCCTACTCTTCTTCCACTTGTCTCTCTTTCATGAGTGACCAGTTCAATAAAAACGAATACATATTAACACAGGCTAGTTTTTAACCGCCTGCGATAAAGAGGTGTAATGTTTTCGCGCGGGCGTTTGCGACGTGCCACTGCATACATACGTGTACTATGATTGAATTAACACCAACGTGCTAACTGAGTCGTAAATCATTCAGATAGGAAATAGTCTCGTTAATGTTATCAGCTAATTGACTTATTACACAATACTAGCTAGTGTCAGTTCTAAAATAACTGTAAAACGTAGATAAAAATGGTTGGCATGTTTGAAATCTCTCAAGTATACCCAGGTTATAATCCTAAAATGTACTACCACAGGTACTACTTAAGATTAAAATTGATACACATATTATAATACTAATCAAGTTAACGTGTATAAACTAACAATATTATTCTGTCTAGTCTGTGGTACTATTCTATTTGTTCACAACGTAAACTAAGTGTTTTATCGGCTATCCTAATCCCAATAGTAAACAAGCGATGTTGCTATCTGTCTAAATATCTCAATCCATGTCATTAAAACAATCATAGTTAAAAACGTCATATATCACCACATAGTTTTACAAAGTCGTTGTCGCGATCTGTATGCTCGATATTTTTTGTACTAGGTACGCAACAGATATTGTTTTTTTTTTTAATAGACACAAATTCAAATGGAAAGTTTATATGTATAACTAGCGACTCGCCCTAGCTTCGCACGGTTGAAATACTGATTTATCACTACATAGTATAGTAGTTAGGTATATCATAATGCGTTTTTTACGTAACAACTAAAATGAACCCGCATTACAAAATTGAAATAAATTCTCAATCGTAATTCATCATTCGCGGTCTTTCTTATTTCGAAATTTAAAAAAGCCTAGTTTATCTTTTGTTTGTATCTGTTAATAGATTTGTCTATGACTTGTCTATGGCAGGAAGCCAAAGGTCGAATACTTAGATCTTGTACACACGGTCAAACAGTTGGTAACGATGAAGGGCGAATTTCAATCTTACTACCTTGTAATAGGGGCGTTGACAATGACTGACGTACATAAATACTATTTGCTAGGCCGTAACCTTTGTACGTAGTTTCGGTACTTGCTATTGACATAGTAAACTATATTAAATCATTGTTATTTGTAGATCATTTCTATGGCATTGTGGCTAATTGGTTTAAGACAGTCTAGTAAGGCATTTGCACTCAGTAGATTAGTGTAAAGTATGGGAGTTACATAATCTACAACGAATTTAGATAAACTTTGATATCTAGCTTAAATTTCTCGACAGCACATGGGTGCCTACTTTAGCCGATATCCGATAAAGCTAGTGGAAAAATGTATAACGGGGTCAATAAGTAACGCCAAAACAATTGGCACCCAATAAAAATCAAGGGTGATTTACTATTATTTCTTTCTTACAACTTCTTGCTAATAAATAAAATTTAAGTTAATATTTAAAAAGTACAATTTACTTAAAAAAATCTGTTGTCACTCCAAATTTTTAACCCGATTAAATACTTACCTGCTTTCCAAAGCCCTACCCATAGATAACAGAGTATAAAACAACAGATTACTCATTTATAATCTGTGCGTGACATTATCCGCGCCAAAGCGTCTTCAATCACAGACGAGATTTAGATAATTGCACTTTGGTAGATAAAGGTATGTGTTATCTTATTTATTTATAGTTAGGTCGTTATGTGTACTATATTATTATTATTGAATTAGGTTTGAATTACTTATTTCGAATATAAAGCGTAATGGCCGTCTTTTTAAACAATTTTCAGTTATTCCTTTGGGCATGTTTTCCGCCATTGCTAGAGGTGGCGTCATATTTTTTGGACGCTTTGTGTAAAAACGTTATATTTGTTAATTTTATAGGTATAAAAATTCAGTTTAAATATAGATATTTTTTGTTTAGTACTATAGTTTCTATCGATTATTAAATTCCTTTTTTATTGTCGGATTAATATTTACTGTATTTCGCTCATTGTGCCTACAAAGATTTATTAACAACCCCATTCTCCTCATTTTAGTATTTCTGTTCAGGTTAATTTCCTAACAAAAAAATGACAATTTTTTTAGTATTTTTGCCTTTTCTAGCTAACTTCGTAAGAACATATCCAAAATAACAGTATTACCAATAATTCAACGTAACATTTATCTCACATGATTGATAATAGACACAACACTGATTACGTCATACATAGACCGCTGTTTATCTCGAGTGCAAAGATCACACGTGGGTATAATAATAATAGTTGTTTCCTGTTAGACTTAGATTTTATAACTGTAAAAATCTTTATTTTATATTAAACAGTTATTTTTTTGAAGTAAATGATATTATAACGTCAGATAGGGCAGAATGGATGAAAAAACGTGTTGCTCCGACCCCAATCATATAAGAATACCTTATTATAAAATATAAATGTTAATAAAATTTTATATCCTCCATGTAAAAACAAAGTTTTTATATTGTCGTTGTAAGGCACTAATTTACTTACACTTAAGTGGATTTTTGTTGTTGTTTTGCTATTTGAACCCTAATCCTAAATAGGGCTTTAACATGATTTAACTAATTCAGCTTAACTTTCAGCTTCTCAGCTAAAAAAAATATATATTTCGGTAATTTAGTTTAGAAATTTTCTCAAGTAGTAGTTCAAATCTTCTACTTATAAAATTCATGTTTGCCAGCATCTTGTATAAAAATAGATACTCCGATATATGGTATTTATCGGAATCCTGTGTAGCCCATTTTATTGGGTAACATTACAAGGCTGGCCTTTAGAAAATTCGCCAAAATTTCATAATATTATGCAGCAAAATATCGCGAGGTACAAAGATGATCATGACTGATTACAATATATTTTATCGATACGGCTTATCGTAACATTAACTATACGAACTAAACACAAAATATACCTATATTTTTATAAATATAGGCTTACACGTGCTTACTCTCTTAGTACTTCTATTAACTATGGTTTTATTGAGACTGGTCAATTCTTATCAAATAATCACGATCATGATTGGTGTACTGCCAATCCCGGTTCTTAACATAGGGTTTAAAATTGAAATAAATTTCCGTTATACTGCATTATGGAGCAATGTCGTTTGATGATAGAGCCAGCTTGCGGGGTGCGAAAACCTGCAACGCATTATTTGACTTGCCTGTTGGTCTAGTGGTTAGTGATACCAGAGGTCGTGGGTTCGATCGCCACCCAGGACAAGTATTTGTTAAAGCACGATCATTTAGTGTGTCTGGGTGTAATTTATCTAAAATATGTATGTATTTAGAAATATAAGTATCTTTATCAATTATCTAGTACAAAACACAAGTTACTATAGAAGTATACTATATTTAATTTAAGACTAGATTACATTGTGTGAAGGTTGTTGAATATTTATTACCCCTCTTCTAACTCAGTTTGATTAAAAATAGAGGACAAACAGGTCTTATTCGCGATATAATTCGATATTTCGTTTTTTGATCAAAGAAATATCGCGAAGAAGACCCGTTATCTAAAATATGTGTACAAGTCGCAAAAGTTGAAAAACATTGATACAAATCGTGCCCAAAACTAAACCATCCCTCTTCACACACAGGTATCACCCACACAGCCGTCGTGCCCCTCGATCTCGTGAAGTGCCGTCTGCAGGTCGACCCCGACAAGTACAAGAATGTCGTCAACGGCTTCAAGGTGTCGGTCCGCGAGGAGGGCATGCGCGGCCTCGCCAAGGGCTGGGCACCCACCTTCTTCGGTTACTCGCTCCAGGTGGGTTTGGTGACTGGTCTATGGTGGTAGAATGTGTTGTATCGTGTTACAGGGTCCTTTTAAGGTTTATAGAGATAAAGTTTACTGTAAAAGTTATATATGTGAACTAAATGTAAATGTTTCAGTCTAGTTGTAGTATAGAAATGTGTAGCAAAATGAAATAAATTTGTAACTAAGTCATTGATTGATTGAAAGTACTAAGTAGTTTTGTAAAGTTTACAATAATAAAAATAATTTTAAAATAAGACGCATTTGGGAGTTCTAACTCGTAGCCTCGTGGATCAGCCAGTAAATTATGCTTATTTATTAAAAAAAAAATATCTTAAAATCTGTTTCTTTTTTATAAAGTATATTTTCACATACTTTTCGAAAATTGTAGCCACAATGATTAAAACGAAATATCCAATTGTTCCTACTGAAAACAAATGAAGACGCACAACCAATGAGTCCAACCAATCTTCTTACAAAACCTCCCAAGTTTCCACAAAATTCTTGACCATTCCTTTGGTCCCCAGGGTCTCTGCAAGTTCGGTCTGTACGAGGTCTTCAAGGTGACTTACGCTGGTCTCCTGGACGAGGAGACAGCTTACTCCTACCGTACCGGTGTGTACTTGGCTGCTTCAGCGTCTGCTGAGTTCTTCGCTGATATTGCTCTGTCACCCCTTGAAGCTGCCAAGGTAAATATGCTGTTTTTCTTTTAGATTTAGTTTAAAGATAACTGACGCGTATTTATCGGGGTTTCTGATTAGTTTCGGACTCAACCGGAGTCCTTAATCATGAGCTGACGTGACGGGCGAGCTTGAGCCGTTTTGCGTGGTTGTGACGCATACTTGTATGTACATCATGTATGATTGTTTTATTTTAGCTCCTTTTTTTGTTAAATGTAGTATTCACTCAAGATAATGTAATGTATCTATGCGTTATCAATTTCGCAATTAAATGTATTTTCTTTCTTTTTTTTATTTTGATTCTTGACCCTGCCGCGTCAGTTCTATTTCGATAAATACGTATGAGTAAACCGTTAACATATAATTATAAATCCAACACACAATAGTTATTACAATAAAGTATTCTATCTGAATAAATTATAAACAAACAGCATTAAAAAATACACAAACATAATATCTCAAACTAAGTAATCAACTGCCCAATGACGAAAGAAATGCGCTCGAGGGAGGCCGTTGCATACTGGTTAGTGACGTCACACGTCGCCCTG
>OW796117.1:8667794-8850868 GCA_941860345.1 Chrysodeixis includens | reverse complement strand
CGTACAGGTTGTATTTCCCGCTGATGAGGTTTCGCTTAATGTTCTGTGTTCGCACGCGTATTGTTGACCCCATTGTTTTGTAGTGTCGCGTATTGTACTTAGGAGCCGTGGTGCAGAGAAGCAGCTCTGCACTTACACAGACAGAATTCGTTTCGTAGCATCATATTAACTATATTTAATTTAGATTTAATCAAGAACTGCTAATAACAGCACTTTAAATTTAAAGCACACACGGCACCTTAAAGTGCAGTTCTCAAAACTGTGTGCAATGAAGTTATTCTTTCATATCATGGCATTAGAGATCCGTTACATATACTCTTTGGGACGACAATGGCTTTTCAGGAAGGTTTAGGTAAGTAGCTAATAAGTATGGGAAAATTGTTGTTGTAGCAAAATTGTTATATTAAAGTAGGTTAAGAAGCTAATGATAAATAACTCTACATAGTTACGATACATATACTTGCTTACTCGCATGAAATGTTCACTATTGTTCACTAGTGTAATAACATGAATTGTATATGCTGTGGATAACGGTGTGAGTTTCACATTTGCATATTTATTTATTTATTTGGGACAAACTATCCGTGTGGTGTCCGGATATAAAGAATAGCGCCACCCCATATCCTCCACTGGGTGTCGTAAAAGGCGACTAATGGACCTTAAGACCTAGTGCACTGTACCAAGCACCTTGGGTCACCCGAATGGTGGCGGGTAAACCACCAACAATCGCATTCCCAAAGAGGGTTAGTGTCAGGCAGGCGGCCCGACTATAAAACCATAGTCAAATCCATTAGCAACATGTTTTTTAAAAAAAACATGTTGCGCCGACCCCAAGTAATATGGGATAAGGGCAGGAAGATGATGATGATGATATTTGGGACAAACAAACAGTTCCACATTACATGTGAGTAAATGTTATGTCTAAAACTAAAGGTATACAAATGTGAAACTCACACCGTTATCCACAGCATATACAGTATACCTTTAGTTTTAGACATAACATTTACTCACATGTAATGTGGAACTGTTTGTTTGTCCCAAATAAATAAATAAACTCGAGTAAATGTTTAGAACCTGTTTGTTGTTAAAACCGTATAAATTATGTACGGATAGTTCACAATTAAGATTTTGAATTAGAATTCTCTTCACTCTTCAAGCATCTTCCTGAAATTATGTTGACTTGTATACTTTTTAGTGCAAGTAATTTATAAAGTCTGATGCCGAAGTCATCTTGACTTTCCGGTCCTCATCCTCCAGTCATCTCCACATCAAACCGGCTCTCGAGATAGGTGAGTAATTAACAGAACAGGCAACACAAAGGCGCTCCCCAAAGCAAAGGGTGACAACGTTTGACGGCCTCCTTTCACTCCGCGCCACACTCGTCGCGGCAATAAAATAAAAATAATGGCTTCCTGTCCACAGAGGAGGATTGAATTAAGTAAATCCTTTAATAAGCAAATAAGCAGAAGTCGATGAGGGAGATCAAACCCTCTTGATACCTCTCCGCCGACCCTCGCGACGTCGCCGCCGGGTAACTTGGCTACATCAGATGCGGCGCGATGCGTTACGGAGATGAAATGAAAATAGTTCTAATTTTTTCAGAAATATGTCTCTTATTTAATTTATTAATCTACCTACGTAGGTTTTTTACGTAGGATATTTTGAAACTCAACACGATATTTTTCGTGAAAACGCTTCCTTACCTAAAAGCAGCAGTGCCTGTTTATTACAGAAGTTTAGTGTTCGGTCTAAAATTGAAATTTTGCAAATAGGATAACTTTTATCTCTTTTACATGTCATTCTTTAAATATAAGCTCGCTGGAATCGCATTTCCTAAGTGGCTACCCTGAGAAGAAATGTCGAAACAAACTCAGGGGTCATAGCCTCTTTTAAAGTCCAGACAATGAAGTGTTTTCATATCGAGTAAACAAATGCAGTTTTTTTTTACTGGCCTTTCTCACGGTGTATACCTACCTAAGTAACATGTTTCTACAAATTTCACTATGGACTTTTATCACTACAACTGTAGCGTAAAAGGACATTTATACTAACCAGTACTATTCTTACTTATAGTTTGACATTTTCGAAGGTCATAATTACTTTCCCTTAAAACGAAAAATAAATAGGAATACTCAGTTTGCTGTAGCAGTGTTATAGCGTCGCGTCGAATAGCACGCTATCTTCATCAGATGTCTTGGTGACAGCCGCCTCCACCCTCCCCCCCTCCCCCTGCATCAAGTAATCGAGATCGGATCGCGCCTTCAAAGCGATATGTGGAGATTAGCTGCGAGTAACTACCGGTGTATATCGATAGCTATGCAGTTGTATGTGAGATGAACGTAAGTGTCGCTTTGTTACATGTTCAGATTGTGATCAATATCTCTCGCGGACCTTTTTACTTAATTGAAGGGTTATTGCTGATTATTTTTCTACAGCTTGTCCTTTATGTATATGTATATGTGTCACAAGTTTTTTTTTTTTTTTTTTGTAGTTTTATCGACCTAAAACATTGATTTATCTGGCACGGTTTCTACCTTTCTATAATATTATTATAATGTAAAAGAAAGACAGCGTGCTGCTGGGGAGTTTGTTGCGCCGTCTCTTCTCCCGCAGCGAAAGCACAGGAAGCGGTGAAGGGTGGGCGATGGGGTGCTGTCTATAATGTAATTTTTGACGTTCGAAAAGTGCTACATTGTAGCCTAATTTGAATAAATGACTTTTGATTTGATTCAAGCACGTAATAAAAGTTATTTCTTTCTTTCTTTTTCTTTAAATGGCAAAGCTTATGGTAATTCATTTCTTCACATATCCGCATATTAATAAATAAAGTTAAATATATTCTCTTATTGTTTAACTCCATCAACTCCAGAAAATATCTGAGAAGAGAACTTAAAATAAAACCCTTTTTATGTCAGGTACAGAAATAAAATCATACCCAACTACTTGCTTAGCTATCTTAATGTTGTACATAAATATCACCCCGCATTCATAAAATTTTGTACACTATTTCTAGCCGTTTAAAATTGCTCAGTTCATATCAGCTACTACACTAAACAGTAAATTATATTTAAGTAGTAACTCTAGTAAGCTTTTTATCCAGTGAGACAGTTAAAGCCAGCGTCCAGGTTTACAGATTTTTTAATAATTTAATCTGGTCAATAGTGCGAAATTGTGACTTAATGCAAACTACAAGACAATTTCTTAAAAACCTGAAAACCGTCACATTTTTCAAAATAATCATTTAGGTAATGTGAATGTGTCTTTTTATTGATTAAGCCCTAGACGTTGCACATTTAAAATTTAAAATATATGATTTTACTCACTGGCTATTCAGTAAGTTACTCATGTACTGGAAACAAAGTATTACTATGACAATAATATATTTAGACTGTGGTATTACCATACGTAAGAATCGTTTGCGACTCGGTTTTCAGAAAGCTTTGTTTGAAGCAGAATAATCACTAACGTCATCTGTTACCTCAAAATTAAATCAATAGTTACCTCAAATATAACTAGATGGCGCTGTTCTAATAGTTCATGCTTACAGTCAACAGATGGCCACCTTACTGATTACGACTGGGGGCTGAGCACTGCTTGTTAAAATATTTACTATTGCATTTATTTTGGCTAGTGGAGTTGTTTTACGATTTTGGTTCATTACACCGACTAAACGACGAGTCTCCAACGCAACTCATCATTCCAGCCCACCACACGCCTTTATCCACAGAGGGTGATCCTGATCATCCTCTGTGGAGGCTTTAGTCTTCTCTTCGAGTTGTCTCCAGAAACCTAATTTTAATAATGGTATTGTAGTTAGCCTGCTGTTAGCCTGCCACTCTTTGTAACCTCTGTTACAAAGAGTGAATTTGCCAACATCTAAAAAGGTTATATTCGACGCGTGGCTATTTGCTAAAATTTCTAAGGCATACTGTTTTGTTGGGTTGCATCATGAATGGAGTCAGTGTAATATAGGTAAATAATATTTACAAAAACTAACTCAACGATGCAAAAGTCCTTTTGGCTATTGAGAAACGGTCTGATTTACAGATCTCTTATATCTAAACATGCAAAAACTCGTAAGGTACAAAATAACAGTCATTAGTTTTTTGTAATTTCTTTATTTTTTCACCATTTATCGTAAAACTTTCCTACGGCACACCGCGCGTCGCAGTCGCGCACCAATATTCCGCCTTGTGTATGTCGAGCGATACCGGGCGCGCGCGAGACGCTCCGAGCGCGGCCCAGCCGGGACGAGCGGAGCCGAGTAGAGCCGAGCGGAGCCGAGCAGAGCCGAATGCGACCGAGCGTCTCCGAGAGCGACCGAGCCCGCGCCGGAGCGCCGCGCGCGCGCCTCACATGCCATCACGTCACGACGGCTGGCTCGCGCAACACGCCCACGCACCAACACAGTGTCGGCCACCGCGCCGCACTCACACACTAACCGCATGGACGTGTTGCGCTTACAAGAACTAAGACATGGACAGTTTGACAAAATTAATTTTGATAAAAAATATAACAATTTCACTTGCACTTATACAAAATAAATAGGCGATTAATTTCAGTTGTAAAATAGAAATAATGATATCCATCGTAAGTACACACAAGCACCATCTAGTTGCAGTTTAACTGCCAACCTCACGCATACGATCATCAACTCTCCGCGCCGCAACGCACGGTCGCACATTGCTTGGCAAGTTGTTACTGAGAGTTACATTTCACGGTTGCGGCGCGGAGTTCCAATCTTTTCCTCAGAAAATATATAATATACATATAAAAATTAATGTTACAGACACTGCTATTATCCATCGAATTTTGAATTAATTTCTAAGACAAGCCGCAAACGGCGGCTTGTCGCGCCAGATCACTGACATACAAAACATTACAAGCAAATTTTACATATTAAAATTCGATCGGGAGATCTGTCAATGTTCCAAACATCACCGTTACACAATCTAGTGTCAAACAATAGAAAAATAACAAGTATATAAAATACTAGTATAATAATAAACCTATAGGAAGTTATACATCACACTATACAATCTTTGGATACAAAATCTCAGTGGCGCGCGTGCTGCGCCGGGTCGTGCCGGGCCGGGCGGGCGGGCGGTACTCGCGCTGTTGCCATGGCGACGCGCTCTCGCACCGACGCAGCGCGCGCGCCGGGCGGGCGCGGACTAGTGCGGCTGGGGGCGCCCGCCCGCACACACAAGACCAGTCTCATACTAGCGAGCCGTGTCATACACGAATTCAGAAATTTTGACAAAAAAACATTCAAAAAAAATTTATCCTCATCACATGAGCCATGTCAGTCCCACAGTTCCTCGCGTAACGATATCGACATTACCAACTAAACCTTTGCATATTGGGCGTTTAATTTATTGTAAGTCGAGTATCCACTTCACAAGCCGGATGTTAGTCTGCAAAGTAAATACGAACATGCAAATGCGGATGACATCGGCCGCGCTGGCCGCGTCACCCCGAACCCGTCTGTCGATATCCTCTCCTCCTAGTCACATTCCCTCTCCATACACAACACCCAATATGCCGTCACCATTAAACCTAACAACCACATTTATATTGCAATCTATTTTTTTTACATCTTAGCTTCATTCACGAACGTAGTCCGCGCTTAATTAGTAGCGTGCGCGGGCGCGCGTGCACGACGAGCGCGCGTCGCGCCCGCGCCCGCACGCGTGCAAACCTATCTAGACAACGCCCTGTCGCTCGGTACACTACAGAACACAGTTTGTATCCATCGTCCTCACCCTAAGGAAAACATTTAGACGGCGGCCAGTCCTGTGCCCACACTCGCACAGCGTACAGTAACGTCCAACCGAAGCCAAGCTATTTATTGTTATTAGTTTTATTTAAAATTCGAGATACATAGATGAATTCCTAACGTTCCGAACTAAAGAGAATCTCACAGCAAAGCAAACTGTGCCGCCTGTGAGTACCGCGAGTGTGTGGACATCACCGGACCGCCAAATGTATCGATACTATACATAAAATATTTATAGGACACAATATTTCGAAATTGTTATTTTTTTTAAGTCTACAAATCATTTACCATTATTAAATATAAACTACAATCGATTGGCAGTATCAATTTTTTCACCTCGACCTTTACTCTCATGATATCTTAGTTCGTGACGTGTCCAGAGCTCTCTCCGTGCGACTCTAGCACTCGTCGTACGATGCTCACGTGACCGACCTCCGAAGACAACGCGACTACTCCGTCGCATGTGATCCCTTCAACCGTTTACCCTAGCGGGCGAGTCCGTCGCCTGACTCGACGCGCTCTGACACGCGTGCCGGCCGCATGGCCCGCATGGCCCGCACGGCCGCATGGCCCGCACGGCCGCATGGCCCGCGTGGCCCGCTCTCCAAGCGCCGCGATCGCCGCGAACGTTCGCTGGGACGCGCTGACGCTGACGATCAGCCCTAAATAATAACTCTTACGTAACAGAATCCACATTATGGAGTTGCAAACCTATCCTGTTTAGTTACTGCTCATCGAAAACCGCCGAGTACTTGTCTTGTTTTGTATCCGACCGCTATTTTCATACTATTACATTTTTTATATTTTCTTTATTTCAATCTCAGGTACTGTGGTATTGCTTACATGTAATTATAAAATGATTTTCACAAGTTTATATTTTGTACATTGGCGGTTAATTGGTTTGTGGAGCCTGACCAGAAAAATAAAGGCTATGCTACGCAACTACTAGAACAACCGAGGGACATTTATGTTTCTGGCGAGGGCTCGCATCTCATGCGTATACGGGAACAGTAAAACAATGAATGGTGTCACAGTGTAGCTGTCGCAGTAAAACAATACAGTGAGACGCGGTGCGGCGCGGACTGCGACGGCCGCACGCGACGTCAAACCTAACGTACAGATAAATTATCTTTTAGCAAAACATCAATTAATATCAGAAATATAATTAAAAACTAACGTACTATTATAACTCTGATTTTTTTTTAGTTTTTAGTATAGCAGTTGATTTCGTTTTCGTAACTATAGTGACCTATTTAACACTTAGAAGCGGAGGGGGCGCGGGGGGGGCGGCCGCGCGCGCGTGACGTCACGCGGCCGCCGCCGTCGCTAGTAATGAATATTATAATAATTGACTATCAACCTCAGGCATCAGACTGCACACACTGTCAACACTAACACACAGCGGCGCGCGCGCTCGCCGGCCGCGGGGCGCGGGGGGCGGGGGCGCGGGGGCGCTAGCATGCTGCGGGAGGGGCGACAGGAGGGCGCGAGGGGTGAGGGGGTGGGGGGGGGCGGGAGCGCGCGCGCGGCCTACGCACTGCAAGCGGGGAGGGCGGCGAGGGCGGCGCGCCCGGCCGGCAACCTATAGTCACTATGTTTAAAGTACGATATACTTCTCATTATATATACCTTTAATTTATTAATATTTTATTGACAGAGCGCCCGGTCGGCCTTTCGACCGAGCAAATATAACATCTTTATTTCAAGTCTAAATATAAACTCTGTAGATCTTAAACGTCTATGGAACTAAACTTACATTTTGTACCATAAAATTGTTAAGTTAATCCGCGCGGCCGTGCGGCGCTCGCGCTGTCTCGCTCGCACGGGCGCGCGCGCGTGTTGCCGTCCCGCTCGCACCGCCCGGACTATCCTAGCTTACGATAGCGCGACGCCCGCGCCCGCCTCCACTACTTATAATATTTCTATATTTTATTCGTATAGAGAAATGATTTTTTTTTATATAGGTATTTTATCTTTTTTTTTTTCTATATGTAACACTTTATCGGACGTCACCAACTTATGTCACTCTATTTAGATAGTGGTCTTCCGGAGGAAAATGTACTGTAAATTAACCTACTTGCCGCGCCGGACGGGCGGCCAGCCCGCACGCGCGGCCCGGACGCCCGCCCCGCCGGGACTAACACTAACCGCGTACTTGCTGCTCTAGGACTTGGCAAGTTCACAACTAAATACGATTTAATTAGTTAAGTGAAGTAACTACGCTGACTCGAGTACATAGTTACGTATAGAGAACCATACAGTGATGGCGGAGCTCACGTGCGCAACGGCGCGAAGCTGTCGGTACTTGCTACATCAACTATGATCGCGGTTACAACATAACTCCAATCTTACATAATACAGAATGAAAATATACAATTCTTTAAGAAATCGTCGCCCGCGCGCGCGACGCCGGCCGACACGGTAGCTGCTCTAGCAGTCAATATACTTTATATCTACTTAACACAAACGTTATACTTATATTCGTATGACACGAGAACAAGGTCAACAAAAACAAAGTCAACATGGTGGCGATCAACAAGAGAATCGTGTCGTGCGGACGTCGGCCGGCCGCGCGCGTGACGTCACCCCAAACAATACATTATACACACAGTTTCAAAACAACTTCATATAAAAAAATATTACACGCAAAACGACATCAGGCCATAGATACACAGCGGACAGTTTATTGCATAGTTCACATTAGGAGATACATTAAAACGCCAGCATACGATTGTTACTCATTTAAATCCATAATTAATTAACAACACAAGAAATTCAGTATTTGATACTGAATACGTACAATAGTATGTATATATAAAGCTACAGCGAATGTTGCGACCGCGTTGCGATACGCCTAAAAGCTACCAATAAAGGGTGAAACTTCTGGTGATGTAGTCATCATAAAAAATGATAAAATAATGAAAAACAAAAAAATGCATAAATACATTAGTAAAGTAAGTGAAGGCACCGCCGACGCCCGGTGTAGTGCTCGGTACACACACACACGCACGCACACACACACACACGCGGGCCGCGCGCGTCGGGACACGCACACACACACATACTGGGGGGTGGACAAGTCGCCGCCACAGTCATCACCGCTAGAGGGCATTTCTTATGCGCGGTACGTATGGCAAACCATAACCAGGTGCGCTACGTCGCGAACTAATTGTCCATCGTCCTATTGCTGACTGGACATAATCAGACCAACGGGCATCGTATTCTGACGTCATAGGACTATTGTAATTATAATGACAAAGAGACAAAGGCTACACAGACAGATAGCCCGATCTCTCCATCACAACCGAACTAGAGATGGATAACAGAACACAACTTTTGTTACTATATTATGTCAGTGCACGTTATGGGTCGGTTATTTCCGTGTTGTTTGCTTCGCTGGTACGTATGTAGTGTGTGTGAGTTGGTGTCCCGGCGCGGGTTTGCCCGCCACACAGGGTGCTTACATAACCAAACTTAACCTACCGCTGCGGCCGCGGACACAGGCGGATCACACCGGCACTCCGGTACCGGACACGCGATACGGCCCGACAGGCCTATCGCCAACCAATATCAATTCATTTACTAAATAAATTCATTAAATTCAATTTTGAAAAATTTGAGTCTTTTTACTGGCTCTCTTCCACTTGCTGATATGCTAAAAATGGCTGATCGAATAAATCAATGATCTCGCCAATGTAATTAAAATCTCTGTGTTAGGAACTCATAGCGCACTGGCATGAGAGAACACTGACCTACATAGCTAGGGGGCGCTGTACTACAGCTGGACAGTGCGACGGAGTGTCGCGAAGCAACGCGGTATCGACACAAGTGGGGGCCGTCTAGTATACAACTCACCAACGAGTAATTTTGACACAATATTTTTGACTCGATGCCAATTTCATAACATTGAATTGGAGCAGGTCATGAGACATGTAGACCTAACAACGAGGACATGACCGCGGCCGCGTCCGTCCCATAGCATTAACATTTTAAATCCGTCGGATTGTACGCCTACGAATATCACAGCAGTGCGTCATACATCTAATGATTCGAACACGACGAGCCCTGTAAACACCCGGTGCCCAGCTCGCCGCACACACCCGTGCCTGTCGTATCGAGAGTGTAAACAGACAAAAAAACTCTATCATTAAATAATCCATATTAAAAAAAAAAACACATACACCTACAAACTAGATAAGTGGGCAATTAAAACGTTCTCGTCGAATTTTGACCAATGTTGGTACACGAAGGAGCGTGCCCCGGACGACGCCGGGTGTTGCGCCTAACTCCTGGCTGTGTAATATCATATAACTTAACGAAATAATATGACTTATATCCTGGAATTACAACTCCATCGCGTTAAAGTGTATCAACATCCTCTCCACTTCATATTCTCATATCATGTGCCGAAAACTATTTACACAAATCAGAAAACCGACAAAATCATAGTGATAATTTAAAAATAAAGCTCAAAGCCTAAAGTTAGTTAATTTTCAGAAAAATAATAATAATCGCGCCCTCCGGCAGCGGCGCGGCACAAGTAATAATTTAGTTTAAAAGGCCACGAACATGTGTAGTATGGCTATGGCCGACGCTGACAGTCCTCAACGCGTATCTATCACAATAATAATCATCAACAAGAAATAAAATTGTCAAAGTGCAAACATCATTAGTACCATGTGAGAGCCGCGGGGCTCGCGGGAATGTCCGGGTAGACCGTCGTAGCGCCAAATATATAACATACTACATAATAATCATATAAAATACTATATACACATAATAATAAAGCATCAGTTTTCGTGGGGGCGCCGCGTCCGGGCCGGAGCTAGCCGCGGCCGGGGCGGGGCGGGGCCCGGGGCCGGGGGCCGGGGCCCGGGGGCCGCGCGGGGCCGCGCGGGGGCCTGGCGGGGCCGCGTCGGCGCGCTCACGGCCGCCCGCTGCCGCGCTCGCATCAAATCCGGTTCGCCGCGCTGCCCGCGAATGTGTCCTGCGACACACACACACGTTACTGCCTGAGCGCCGCACGCGCAGCGGGAGCGTTAGTGTAGCCGCTAGCGATGAGCTGTGTTAGTACCAGGCCCCGGGCGCAGCACGCTACGTGCTACGCCGCTATACTCTACGCATGTAATGTCAGACGCTATAGCTGGAGTTGATGTTGTATGGATTGAAACTTGACCCCACTCATACCAAAATGACAAAAATTGCATTTTTTGCTGTCCCAATAACAATAATAGCAATTGTTGTAAACATTGTTAATATTATTTTATTTGTTAAGTTTTAAGATAGTTACGAACCCAAATATTTACGATAATTGAAATTATTGGAAGCTCTACTTATACCCTAGCTGTTGATATGGCATGATGTAGCCTATTGCCCAGTTTAGTATCGCAAGCGGATGGTATGTGTGGCATGGTATGCACAAGCGAGACTAGCGTACGTACTATGTTGGGAGTGATGGGCGCCGCGCCGGCCGCGCCCGCCGGCCCCGCGCCGCCCTGCGCACGCACACACTACACACCCGCGCCACGCACAGCCCCCACACAGGGGGGCTAGTGTGGACACGGCATAGGGGGGACAAACGGCCAGAGTGACCAAGGGCATTATTATCGTGAAATTTCTAATATGGGGGGCTTATAGTCACTTGCTCATAGTAGCTTCAACAAAGTGGGCAAACAATCAATCTGGGCTATAAACAAAGATATAATATTTCTGGGCTACATTTCAGACTTTATTTTCGTTTTTCGAGACGATTACTAAACAAACATCAAAGTAAACTTTAAATGAATAAAGACGAATCAATATTTTAACAATATTTCCTGCTTTTAGACTAACCAATTGTCTTTGACTGTTATGGATATACTCTTAGAACTTAAAAAGATATTTAAATCGAGTCACCTTACAATTCTGTACAAACAATTTGGAAATAAACTACTATGTTGAAGGTTCAAAGAAGGCGTGTGGAGATGGACAGCTAGACCGATATTTAAATCATCAATTTCTAATTGAATACATAGAAATGAAAAAATAACACTTAAAAAACAGCTCAGAAATTTTACATTAAAGGAACTAGGTGTCTCGATTTAAATTTCTGTCAACACAGTTTATATGTCTGTGTGTTTGTGTGTGTCACGTACCTGGTGGGAGTCGGAGGGCTGGTGCGCGCGACACATCTTGTCGCAGTAGTCGGCGAGGATGTCGCGGAACCGCGTCCAGCACTTCTCCGGCACCGTGATCGCCGTGCGGAAGTTACTTTTCACCTGCAAACACAACACACCAACAATCAAAACCCGACTTATAATACACGCCCAATTGTTTTAGCACCTAAGTACCTGATTCATAATACAAATATTCGCTTAGTTAGATAAATATGGAAATAAAGTGAAGAGTTCAGCTCACCTGCGGGCCTAGCGCCATCTACAAGAAAAACGTTTTTGTTAAGTAATAATCCAGGGAGATGGCGCTTTGACTGCATGCCGTATTGATGGCCAATAGCTGACGAGACCAAGTGTTAATCTTTTACGACTGTATTTAGGAACGACGCTATCTTAAAAGGCACACTTCGATGTCCTACTGTCATTGTCGCCGTTAAACGACAGCATGACATCCTAGCGTGACTTTAATCATACGGTCGTTCTTAGATACAGGTGTTATAGCACACTTGGTCTAGTAAGCAACAAACTTTATTTTTATTTAGATTCAATAGCATATGTAAGGATGTAAGTAAAAAAAAATTTGTTTATTTAAATATTAACATTACTATAATTTTGTGAAACTACTAAAACAATTGGACGCAGTGTACTGTCGAGTTGTGTGATGGTAGATGGTGTTCAGCTAAAGATTCGTCAAACTGTTATGTTTCATAAAAGCACCTGTTTATACCTTGAGGCAAAGATGCTTGTTATGAGATATCTCTGAAATGTTCTGAATGATAAAGTTTATTACCACTGGCATTGTAAGATGGAGATTAAGTAATGGTATAAAGGTAGATACTCCCTTTATTTTAACGAGCACTGTTCTTCGTTTATCTCCAAATTGATAATGTTACCAAAATATCTAATAAATAAAACAACTTCGTAATCATTATGGTCATGTCATGATTCGAGCGCATCAAAAATAAAAATAATTTTACGTTACAAATGTTTATATCTTGTTTTATTATTCAACAATGAATTAGTTGAATGAATTAATAGTTAGTTAAGAGTTAAGACAATAATTCAAACAAAGTTTGGATATTATAATTGTATTGTCTACAAATCAAAATCGCAGATGGCAAAGTTATGTACGACGTTTGAGATGTAAATGTGAGTAAACATACAAAATATCCAATTAAACGTGAGGGAATCACAGAAGCTACGGCAGGGGACACACAGCCTGTATGAACAAGGGTCGGTGCATGCTTGAGTTACGGGGGAATGTGTGGCCTTACCTCGCTAACTTTCATGTAGATGCCGCGGTTATTCTGCCCGATGTCGAAGTAGAAGTTCTTGTTGTCGACGCGCAAGTGCCGCCCCTCCGGCAGCTCGCCTTTGAACCTGCAAGAGAACAACCCTCACATCAGTACGTAGAGGCTGTAGTGTGACGCACACACCGACAACATCCAACACATGCACTAGTGAGGATCTATCCGCGACACCACACGCCGGCGCTAGTCAGTACAAGCGTCAACCAAGGACAAGACTCCAAACAACTGATACGTTGATACAACGACACCATTCCATACATTCCGACTCATACCAATAGACGAGATTAACCAGCAGGTCCCTAACGGCGGCAGAGGCAAGAATCAGAAAGAAAAGACCGCGTTAGCAACACGCTCACCTTATGTAGGGGGTTAGGGGGCAACTAAAAATAAATACGCATTATTTAGGTTTGATAGTAACCGAAACTAAACGGGCTAGTCGAATTCTCAGCCAGGCAATTTTTATCCATATTACCTAGTTTTTGGCAACTAACCTTTGCAGATTCGAAAGATTACTAGATTCAATCCAAAAACGTTATTTTGTATTATAATGTTAAAGGTATTTCCTAGTTTTTCAGTTCTAACAAATAACATTTGTAATTCAGGCGCAGACTTCGCAGGTCACACACCTAGCATACAACGGATCGCATCGAATAAATAATGATAAAAATCAATATCGCGGGCTGTGGCTCCACAATGATTGGTACAATCAGTAGCATGGCGATAATGCAGGGAAAGTGGGTCGCCTTGCTTTACGCAATATTAATCAAAATGTTGATGCGATAACACCTGCCGCGAACGATCCTCGCCGGTTTAGTGGTTTTATAGTTTATACAACTGCTGCTTTTATATTGCCAGTCCTGCGTGCAAGGTCTAATGTGGACGCAGGAATCAATTTTTTTTTTTTATGTCAGCCCTTAAATTTAATTAATTTACTTAAAATTTTATTGAAATAGAAGAAAAATATTAAAATATCTTATATAAAAATATCTTAAAATTGAATGTTAAATTTGGTGAAAATAAACATTATCTACATAAAAAAAAAAATCATTTTAGGCGGACACTCAGATAGGAACGTGTGGAAGAAGAAGACATGTTGCGCCGACCCCAAATAATTGGGATAAGGGCAAGGGAATGATGATAGGCGGTCACTCATGAATTGGGATTATTAAAATTACATTTTACATTAAATGTATTTTGACGTAACATTGATCGAAATCTACTCTAAAACGACGTCTTTTACTTGCATACTATGAACCTATTACACCTTTACCACCTTTGATAAATCCACGTACAATTCGATGTAGGTGCGGTTTACGATATCGATCAGACAATATTTTTAGCCGTAACAAAGAAAGGCTTCATATTGCGGGCGGTGTAGTATAAATACTTAATAAGTGCATCCGTTTAGCGGCGCCCTATGGCGGCCGGCGCCGTGTTACAGTATCGAGCGGCGACGCATCGATACTTACATTTGTTCGGTTCTCAGGCTAATTTAATTATGCAGAGCTGTTTCAACACTAGTACACTGTCGGTACAAAGCTGGTGCAACCTTCGGTATTTATAGTTTCTAATATTGTATACTGATTTTTTTTTGTTTTCTATAATATTTTGTCTCTTTTTTTTAAAGTTAGAATATTTGGAAAGATTTTAGCTAGTTAACTATCTTAAAACCAAGTAACTAACTTACTAGGGCTTAAAAATTGTCGAGCTTATAATACGTATAATTCTATTGAATTGCTCGTATGTTGCATATACCTTTAGTCAACATCTATATCAACGATTTTTTATACAGTTTGACCCTCAAAATAAATGTGCAACTTAAAGATTTCGAAATAGGTCAAAGATAATGCTTGTCGATGCTAATTGGACCCAAATATCATAATAATATAGTGACGCTAAATTACAAAAGGTGCATCTTTTTGTAGCATTTTAATAGTGTCTAACCTGCATCAGCTGTTCCATAGCGGTATAATGAATTTAAAGTCACTATCGATCAATAATCTTCTAAGGACAAAGAACCATATTTATTCGTTTGAATAATTTTCTTATTTGAGTTTTTTGGCAATTGATTTTTGTTTTCCAGTAAGTATACTTTATGTTTTCGTCATGATACTGTATACTGTCATGATAGGAATGTATGGAAGAAGAAGACATGTAGTGCCGATCCCCAAGTAAAAATGGGGATAAGGGCAGGAGAATGATGATGAGAATGAAGCTAAAGTGGTATGCCAGGATCGTAGCAAATGGAAAGATGTGATCTCTGCCTACCCCCAAGGGAAAGAGGCGTGACGTTTATGTATGTATGAATGATGATGATGAGTGTAGAAGTAAGTTTTTGTGTGTGTACGTACCCTCCGTCATCAGTCCCGAAGTCGTCGAGCAGGTCGGTGAGCGCGTCGCGGAACTCGATCATGCCCTGCGCCGGCAGCGCGACCTGCGAGCGCGGGCCGCCGCGCGTGATGGTCTGCGACACGCGCAGGAAGCGCCCGCGCGAGTTCTCCTTCAGGTCCAGGTAGTAACGTCGGTTGTCCTAAGCACATACATAAATATTACATCACTTCATAATACATAGGAGTATTAAGGTTAAGGTTAACGCTTTCTGTTGTATAAGGTTCCGAAACGACAAGTGAAAGAATTTATTCGAAAAGCAAGAGGCTTACAGCTCTAGCTTTAGGCTCTTGTTTTTGAAAATATTAGGAGACAAGTTGATTTTAGCAGGTCCGAAAAAGATAATTTTTTCCTGAATACTCACGTCGTAAGTGCTCATTCTAGAAGCCTTCATGTTTAAGTAATCGGTGTAAAGACAATAAAGTTAGATTTCGTTTAAGTTATTCAACTAAATATATCATAAAACAATGTGCCGTGCAAATATTTATATTAACATATCTTTGCAGGCCATTTTCGATTTTTTAGTACTCGATAGTATAGCTAACACGTTTGATAAGTGTGGAGTGCGGGGCGAGGCCTTCAGTCACGCCAGTTCCGCGGGAGCTGTCCGATCACAATCAGCTGGTCGTCATGCGAGCTCTATGGTATCGGTCGACCAACACGCTTGCGATATGCTCCATGCGATGCAAGGCTATCAGTTCTAAGAAACCGTTCAAAGGGATTTTTGAAGGTTTCAGTTTACCTTTAGCTGCAGAGAAAATTTTATACAGCTATTGCTCACTTTGAATTTTTTTGCTTTGTTATGATTTTCAATGAACTTGATATAAATGTAAAAAAACTCACTCAAAAGTGGCACTGGCTTAGTAGAGGAACAGGGTTCAGGATAAGAAAAAAATAAGAGGAATAAAATTGTCACTGCACGGCCAACCCCCTATAAACGGCCCAGGTTTGGGGCAAGATAGACCTATTTATTTTGACCTACCATATCAATGGACCCAAAAAAGGCTCCTCTCATAAATTAAGAAAGGACGAAGATTGACAGGCATATAATGACAAGATCATTACATAGGTGTGAGTTGTCTTGGTAGCAACATGATGTGCAACATTATACACGAGCGCAGCCAAGCATAGAGCAGTCCACTTTATCATGTTACCTCACGACCTAGCGCGCTATAAATAGCCCAGCTTCATAATGACAGGGAAATGCGAGCGACCTAAATATATGGACACCTGCTAACTTAACACGCACGCTAAGCAACAAAACCTCTCTCAAATGTATTTGTAAGTTATCCTTGCGTACTTTTCAATTCGATCTATAATGTTCATTGATGAATTGACTATGTATTTATTAAATAAATAAATAATAATAAATAAATAAATATCTTGGGACGTAATCCACACACGGCCATCTGATCCCAAGCTAAGCAGAGCTTGTGTTATGGTAATCAGACAGCTGATAGACATACTTATATATTTCTAAATATATACATATTATAGATAAATCACACCCAGACACAGAACAAATGATCGTGCTCATCACACAAACATTTGTCCTGGGTGGGAATCGAACCCACAACCTCCGGCTTAGCAGTCAGGGTAACTAACCACTAGACCAACAGGCCCGTCATAATTAATAGTTAATATTGTTCAGCTCAAGTGGGTCTACGATGTTGATTATGATTCTATTCTATTATGATGGAACAGTTTTCTAAGTAGTCTAGTATTAGGTGTTCCGCATAGGAATAGTATGTCCTGAGTGCGCCTGTGGCCCTGGACTCTTTATGGCAAGTGGATAATGACCCGATTGGCACAGCGGCCAAGCTTCTTACATATTGTCCGCACTAAACAACGTTTTTACTGCTTACAGACATTTGTCCTGAATCTAACAGAGGTCATTAATTTGGATTTTATTATTTTCTCCACACAAAGGGAACATTTTTTTTTAAACCAATTGTATGTTTCCTGGATTTTGTATGTAAATTTCTAAATTTTTGTAATCAAAAAATTTGCCTACCCTTTGAAATGCCTATTAAAATTTATTTTTAAATTAAAACGCATGACTTTAACTTCATCCTTGTATGACTATTCACTATTGGGTATAGGTTTCTGCCATTGCTCTGTTTATTTGCAGTTCTATCGTTTTTCGTCACGTCCACGATCTAACACATCATATATTTAAGTGCTCATGTTGGTGTCAGGACTAACTTTCTCCAAGGCTAGCTCTTTCTGAATGCATCTACTCTTGATCCATATAGATCTAACTATTATCAGTTTGTAAATTAGGTCAGTGGTGAAATAAGACGAAACAACTAGTTACTTTGGACGCCCTTTAGCCCTATACAGGGGATCTAAAAAAACAAGAAGTTTGTAAGAGAATCCTCACCTTGAGCATCATTTCTGACTTGAGTTTGCCGTCGTCGGGCACGTTGTCGGGGTTGGGCGGGCCCAGCGACGAGTAGAAGTCGCTGAAGCTGGAGAGGTGGTCGCGGAACTCCGCCGCCGTCGACATCGCCAGGAAGATCTGACTGCGCCGCCCGTCCGCGCCGATCTGTCCATGCAATGCCGTATCAACATCATATGCAAACAACTTACTATAACTGTAAATAAGAGGCCTACTACCCCTAATTGTAGTACCATAGTTGCAGGTGTGAAAAACAGACGCCCTGTTATGCGCTGTTACGCTTTCATAACTGAAATAATAAGGTTTTAAGAGGTGGTGGTTGAATTCTTGAAATAAGATCCCGTGTCGCAGGGGTCAGTCCCTCAAATCACATGTAGACAAAATTTAGGACCAATCACTTGTGGTATAATGTCATCAGGCCTATGAAAAGATGTATAAATGAATCCACCCCATGGTAGTTATTTTATTAAAACAAATTTATAGGTCACGGGAGGGAAACCGCAACACATCACGAGAGTTTACCAGCACAGTTTGATTACTCAAACTAAATTAAAAATCACATCATTCAACAATTTAATATGCGACCAGTTATTTTTAACTTAAATGTAAAACTACACATCTAATAAATAAGACATAAAGCTAACAAATGATTGTCACCAATTACATTATGATGTTAGTATACACGAGATACGTAAAAGTAAAAAAAGTCATAAATATTAAAACTAATCAACTAAATGAAGTCGAAAACTGATACAAGGCTTTTAAATCATTTTTTAAACATTAATTTTCCCGCAGCTGAATGTTCACCTATCTAGAACTTTATGCTTTACCAAAGATCTACAGTTGCGATAAAAATAAAATAGCAACAAAGACCCGTTAAGAATGCAAGTTGAAAGTTAGTTATAACTTCTCCAAAAAAAACTCAAGTATTAGGATGCTTAAACAAAGGTAAAATAGAGACGAGTATTCGTAGATAATGGCTACGACGACATTAAATCTATTAATTCCATTAGTTCTTTATTATGCTTGTATTAATTAATAAAAAATATTATATTTAAAAGAAATCCGTATTACAGAGCAACGTCAACATTAGCAGCAATGCACGAACGTTAGCCGTTGGCTGCACATTTGTATAGCAGCGAACGAGTCAGGCTGCGGCGGGCGGCGCGCGGCGCTCGCCCGGGCTCCAATCAATATTAAATAAAACGCTCGCATTCGCTTCTTGGTTGAAGGACGAATTGCATACATGTGAGCCACTCGCATCTAGCTTCACAATACTTCACATGAATATGGACGCGGGATTATTGGAGCCCCAGAGGTGGGCCGGTCCGGGTGTCGCCGGCCCGGCCGCACGTGTATCGTAATATGCAAGAATGTGGGAGACACAAAAGGAAAATGTTGTTTCACGGCCCTCGGCGGTCTGTTGTTTCTGCCTGCTCCGTTATTATTACATGTTGTTTTATTTCCATCAATATTCTGAATTTACTTATTTTTACAAGCTATAGTTGGAGTCCCAGTATTTCAATATATGAAATGTTTGGCTGACAAAGAGCTCTGTCGCCGGGGAGACGATTAAGCGCCCGGTGGGAGCGAGTTTAGGCGTGGCTCAGCCTGCAGCGGTGCCTTGTACACAAAGTTGCATGCGACAATATTGGCGCGCGAATATTCACGGCACACCAAAGGCGCATTACCTATGACTCGTCTAACATTTTTGAGAGGTATTGTGCATCAGCCTCGTTTACCGCGCAATACGATATTCTTTTTTGACAACTGCATTCTGTGCGAGCGTAGTAATTCAATTTCTCGCTGATAAAATAATGTTTAGCTGAAGTAAAGAGAACACGGTACCGGTTTAGAGCCAGACGGCTGAATGGCTGGGAACGCGTCGCGTCGACTTTATCGCCACTACCGTTTCAGCAGCTTAAATAATCTGCTGTTAGTTCCGTGAGACATAAACCTTAACATTCTCAACAAAGACATAATTAATTTGAGTTACGTATTTTTTTTTCTGAAGTTTGGCAAGAGGACAGATTAACGTTGATAATATACATAATAAATGAAATTGTATAAAATTTGCGAATGACCACAAAACGCGTTAGAGCATACAGGGGCAGCACCGGTCCGCGGCCGGATGCGGCCCGCCACACCTTCAGATCCGGCTAACGGAACATTTTTAACTAAAAAAGACTGAGATAGTAAAAAAATGCGTCGCTAATTTCATTTTAAAGCCTGTGAAACTGTGGTTAATTTGAAAGCTTGACAAAATTGACTATTCCAAAAAAAAAAGCATCCATTATTGCTGCTTCAAATCACAGTAGTTTTGCTAGTTCAGCTTGTAAACTTACGGGCATTGCATTCTTTGTGGTGCCCAGTGGATTTTGACTTGCGTGAGATTGCCAATTTTGAATAAACCGAGAAATAACTTAGGTGGTTGAATAATATTTGCATACGCACTGAACTTAGAACCAAACGCAAACGTTCGCCGTTTGAGTTTGTGACATTACTGTATAAAAAAAATGTATTTTTGCATAAGTCATAGCGATAGCGATCGGTCTGAAAACTCTCACAATCGCATTGCTCTTGTTAGGTAATAACACCGCCACTGTCTTTAGCTGTCAGTTATTAAGTATGAGTAATAACGTTATCAGCTCATCAGCAGCGTTATCGTCAGCTGGCGCCGCTATCTATTATGTAAACTATTATCGTTTACATAGGCCACGCTTATGTAACACTTTGTAAACATAATCAGCCGCATACAGGTTTCACATTCTGAAATATTTGTAACTTTTGAACGCGATTTCTTAAGTATAGCTACAAGTGTTGCAAATTCCAATGGGCCTAGCTTCTCCTCTTTAAGTAAAACTCTCAACAGTTGTCAAAAAGAGACGCCATGCAATGTGCAGTCTCGATTCTCGTCAATTTTAAAATTTCTATTATCTAAAGATATTTGAGATTATAGATATCTAGTCGAAACATTTAATCGTGTAGACAAAAGACATCAGTATAGTTATAAAAAGTTTTCAAACTCAATTTACGACTATTTAGTTTGGCCAGTTTAACAACCAGACTTGATTTAAAAACAATACCAATAAATGTAGCATGCGTTGCACATAGTCGAGACATTATTGATATTTATTTTTTAGTGAAGGGTACCTAGGAATGGTGTTTTCGATATGTCATGTCAGCTGCTCCAATATGACATACCTGTAGCTCTGCGTGGGCGAGAAAGGTCACAGGCGAGTCTCCTAACTTTCTCACATCGTCAAGTTTTACACAAATCCATAATATTCGTAACGAGGACGTTCCCACGAGTTTTATAAACGTGTTTAGGAAGTAAATAGTGATGTTACGGATGCTTTATGTATTGAAATGATAAAAACTGATTTCCGCGCTTGCCGACCGGCTTGTGGAATCGTTTGGCAATGTAAAATGCTTCCGTAACGGCCTACCGTATTGGTACTTAAAATGTCTATACCTCGGTTCTAATGCCCTACAAACATACCAAATACGGATTTCGATGTGATACTTCTTAACTTGTTTTTTTTATTGTTTGTATTTTTATATAATTCGACTATATTAAAAAGATAGATTTTGCTTCACACAGTAGTCATAATTGAGTGTCCAAAAATCCCAGCTAATTCAAATATTTGCGCGACAAACTAGTATTTCGAGTATGCATGTGAAGTGAATTCTGAAAATCCTTGAGTTTAGCATTGTTCGAGTTCTACTGAGTGCTTGGAATTAAATAACGATTAGGGATCTTCCAAAATTTTAATATTCACATGTATTATTAGAACTACAGAGTCTGCAAAAAAAAAGCAAGTCGACTTCGTTAAAAGTTATTTTCATGTGAATGCATTTTTCCATAAAATTTTGAAAAAGATTTCGTTCTTCCATGACTTCCGATTTTAATCACGTATTTTTTATATTGGTGTCATACATTTGTAATGCTTACCTTTGTTCAGTTCCTTCCGGTATTCGGTGACCCTGGTGTTCGTATAAAAATTCGAAGAACTTGTATCGAAAACTACAACAATTATTCTACTTGTGCCGGTATAACCAACTCTTACAGCAGGACTTTGGACGATGTGGAAGCGAGACGGTGTACTACTTTGCATGCAGCAGGGTCTCGCCTTCGCAATAGTACATATTAGTCCCGTTTTAAGAGCTCGTAGTAAGTGCGCTAATTATTCTTACTTACATTCGTAACGTCAAGTTTTGACGTTTGTCCAGGCTTACAACAACTACATCTATCATCTAATGTAACATCTATTCCATTCTCCATGCATCAAGTGAATGAAGAAGTAACGTACACTAACCTCGGCCACTTTGATGAACCGTCCGCGCCTGTTCTGCTTCACGTCGAGGTAGAACCTCTTCGATTGGATCTGCAGCATTTTCGTCGCCAACTCCTGCTCCTGTGGCTGCTGACCTGCACACACCAATCGCACCAGGATAAGACACCGTAGAACGTATTGGAGTAGTTTTTGGCAAGTGGACGATTATGGTAATAAAAACCTAACCACGAGATATAAAGACACTTGAACCAAACATGGTTTGGAGAAGCAAAGTAAACCGACGCCTGTGACTACCTTAGGTTACGGTTTAACTTTGCACGTAAAATGAGGTCAACGTGGTAACGGCCGTGTATCCGCTGGGGGACTAACAGCTACGTGTGAAGGCAGGACTAAGGACGTCAGCGCGGCGACATCCCACATCTGCCCTTGTCACAAGATCACAGGTCGTGACGCGGCTCACCAAGTACGGTGACGTCAGAGCACGCCAGGTCGACGCTCGCCCGTTACCAACACGGGTTTCATATATGACTAGTTTAAAGATAACTAGGACGCCTGCCTTGTCTGTGTCTTTGTTACAAGGCGGATATTACCGTGTGAAACTTCGATACCAGCTTTTACTTTAGTAGCATCTATTGATTTTATGGTCTTTTCACAAGTTTAATGTACCGTTGCTCTCGGAATTTTAATTACATTTTCATTTGTAATAAAAGAAGATGAGAATTAAACATTAAATTGCAACTAGGTACTATCGATACGTAAATTCCTAGCACTCATTAAAGTTTGACATAGTTCATCGCCCATATGAATGTGAAACTGCCTGTCTGTCAGTTAAAAACATAATGTATGCAACGTAACCGCAAACAGTGCTTAACGCAACAAAGTGTTAGAAATCGGCGCGATCGTGTATCGATTGTAATGCACGCAACGGCACGGACCACTGCACCTCGTTTCGACAACGCCCCTCGTTTCGGCTGAGCCCGCGCTAATCTCTAAGTGCCGCATCCACCGCGTCTGCCTAGACAGATGTAGGACCCCTGAAGGGCGTGTCCCAAAGCTCACAATGACCTCCGCGACGATTTCACTCGTTCGTTAACAACTACCTACCGACATTGTTGTAATTGATTTGCTCAATATCCCTAGGGCATCATTAATTGAGCCTTGTTTGACATGCTTGTATATCTGGAATCGCTAAGCCTAAAGTAAAGCGTCGTAATCAATGCTCGTACATTCTCTATACGGGAACAGGCCTTTATCTCGTAGAGAGACATTTTTAGCCTGGTCTTATATTTCTATACGATACCTCAAGATCAAAGTAGCTACATTTTAATACGAGTGTGGACCACCCTAGTTCAGGAGCATTGTTATGTCTTTGTCTACAAATTAAAGCAATATAACAGTTTCAATATATTATTTAACTTTCAGAGGTTCAGTATTGCACCGGTCTTAACAAAAGGCTTTTACGGATGAAATGCATATTATTATAAAATTAATATCCGCTAAATTCACAGGGACCCAAATCGAGAGTCCGAATATTGAATACATCATTGAAGTAACATTCCGTGAAAATATTTCGAGCTACTAATAGTGCAAGCAATGTTTCAATTCAGAATCGTTTGTTTTCATTAATCGTAGGTATTTTTCATGACGTACCTAGTTGGAGAAATCTACAACATGACTATAAATAGAAACATTTATAATATTCGCTTCTACATCAATTGTACGTACTAGTCGTAAATGACAAGCATACATTGTTATTTATAATAGAACAGGAATAGAGCTGTTTTATTTTTTCTGGATCATAAGCGTAGGGTGATATAAATATACATGGCCGAAACATGACAAAAGCTAAAGGGGTAAAGAACAGAGATTCCGAAATGTTTATAATAATGGCAGATTAATCAACAGTGTGAATAATGAGCGCAGGCGAGAAACCCTTCACCGCGGCCAGCTTTCTAAAAAACGTCCGCGCTCGTTGCATAGTAACAGGGTGATTAATGGGTCCCTGGTCAGACTGTACATATCTCAGGTCAGACGGACTTGGCAACTCATAAGGGACAACATTACTTGAGGGTGCGTTATATCACTCAGTTCACGTCTTTATTGGAACCATTGTAATAAGGTAAGTCTTACGGAAGTTGGAATTTAATTTCGCCAATTTTCTCACAATTAATTCATGGGCCTAAACGGGAATATCCCGCTAAGCTAATTGTGTTACTAGGGAAAACGTTGATTTCTCGGATACTTAGCCGTTCTGAGGGGCGTCGAACGCAGAAAAATTTAGATGAATTGTATTTCTTCGAAATATATTTAGTACTTTCGTATCTAATTTGATAAAAAATATCATTAGGCAATTTCCCGCGGAAACGTCCCTTTTCCTCACGGTTGAGTTGGTGCCGCCGTTGCCCCTCCCCTCCCCGCCGAGCCCTGAGGTCTCGCGTCCCCCACCCCGCGCCGTCTACATTGCTCCCACATAAAAGATGCCCTATAATTCTCACCAGGACGATTTCTAACGTTATTTTTAGCTCTAACTTTTCTGATTACAACAATAAGCGCTTAATTTATGTTTAGGTACTGGTTAAGAGTAAATGATTTACAATTTTCTAGCACAAATTGTTTTATGTATAAAATACAATTACAGATTAGTACGTATTACAATAAAATATGTATAGCACTACATATTTTATTGTGTTACGTACTATATTCTCACAAATAATTTTCTTTCTTATTTATCTAATTTTATTTAAATTGTCTGAATTCCTGCCTTCGTGTCTAACTTAAATACTTATTCTATGAACGTAGTAAATGTAACTCACCGGAGTCAAAATTGTTCCCGCCAGCGTCCATACTTTGCCCATGATATTCTGTAACATGTTGACAAATGAGCACGTATTAATAAACACATCAAATTCTCTAACGATTATCAACATCAAACATCTAGTGAGGACGTCATGCAAGCATTACGGACTGCTACAGTTGCAGGCAACTCGCCGCCGACGACGCAGCTGACCTTACCAACATTTACATCAATTGAGGTGCAGTTCAGTTTCAGCGCTCATCTGCTGCGAATGATCACTACTGTCGCACGGTATTGACGCATACGCAGTGTCACCATCTACGCACACTGCGTACATTCGAGACACGCGACTACTCAACCAAAACGAGTGAATAAGAGCGCTTCAACCGTCTGCGTCTGCTGGTAAGGTCAGACGCAGGCTCTGCGCGCTAGCCCATCTGATTGGTCGCCTTGCTTCCCATGGCCGCTTTGCCATTTTGACGTAACAAAATTGCCAAATGTGCGTCACCTTGGCCGACGCCTCCATGACCTCCCATGACGACCATCGTTCCATTACAATCGGACAGAATAAATTAAACACAGATTATATTTCAACGTCTTTATTTATTAAGTATTTTTACAATATATTGATAAAATATTGCAACTAATCACCTTTTCAATACGTCGTATTACTTAGCGTTAAGTTATATGGTGTGTGATAAGAGATTATGATGGCCTTTAATAGTATTCACAACATACAAGTAGAGTGTAGACGAGTCAAAATATTTTTATAATAGTGAATCAGTTTCGATTTAATGTATAACTTGTGCAGGTATTGGAAGCTCTCCACACTTAAAAAACCTTCACCTGTAGTGTCACAACACTACAGGGCTCTCATTAAGTTAGATTACTCAACAACTGTTATGGCGAACATCGACAACGAAGTATAGATACGTTTCCATATTAATTGATGATTAGAACAAAAATTGCAATCGCATTCGTGAAATCGAAGCAACTATCGCCACACCAAAACCATGTATTTATAATAAGTGACCTCAAAAGGCTTCAAAACAAAAAACAAAGCCTATTAAGTTTCTAAGCAGGAGCAACTACCCACACATCGTTATTTCTATAATAAAGCCGTTGCTGAGAATAGATATTCGTAGAAACTTTATTCTATTCAGTTTCTTATGACCTCAGCGAGAACAGACGACCTTGTAAGTAATAGACATGTCAAACTTGAATACAAGCTCTGATTGTGAACTGTTGGGTGTCCATGGGGAGACTAATCTGTACTGCAGTGGAACTTCTCCAGCCATTATGGTGATTAATGAGTTTTAGATCAATATGTCGCAACTTGGAACTGCTCTGCAGTAGTATTTTACCCATGTTATAATAAGGCCTAATTACATTGCATTCATTGAAAAACCGTTCCATTTCAAACAGGTTCAATTGCTTTAAAAATATTGAGCTTTAACATCGAACGTAGGTAAAGCTATAGGTTTTTAATTTGGTGTCCTCCTGACCCAATTTCTGCCACAGTAGCCATGCAGTGTGTAGTACAGAGCGCGTCCGCTACGCAGATCTATATTCACTTACTCTCAGAATATATGATAGAAAGGTGTCATTTAATTTTGACAAATGATTGGAATATAGACCGGTGTTATACCAATAACTTCCTAACATTAGACAGCAATAAATAAGCCAAAAAGCATTATTTTGTCAAAAAAAACGGTAAGCAGCCACCAAACCTATGATGTTGTACTCATTAAGTACATAATAACGTATAGATATATAAGTAATTATTAATCAATAAGTAAATCCCTAATGTTGTTTCGATTAAAGACGTCTGTGAACAAAGAACTACCTAAATATTTCATCATGAGGTCCTTCTATAAGACTACAGTAAAACATCCGCAATCCATATACAACAGTTTCGACGACTATCAATTTCGGTTAGTTAGCAGGGAAACTTACCAGGAGAGGTCAGGAAACTAGGACGAGGCATGTTCACCTAATAAATTCGTGAGGATATTACCGCTGTTGCAGTTCCCCGCAGTAGCACGCAACATACGCTGCATTTAATTACGAACTGCGCTCCATTAGTCGATATAATAATTGCAGGTGTTGTCCGTAACATCCTCTGAAGCGCTTCGGCAACTATGAATAGTAATGTGTGGAGTGCCACCTAGTTACAGGCTTGTGCGCGCTGTGTACAACACGATACGACGTGCGCACTCCTTTGGGCAATAAATGCGTGAAAGCATATGTCATACAAGCGTCGGCTGACATTGACGCATTGATCATGAGATGTCAGCTGACAAACCGAATATTTAAGAAAATGGAATAGTGAACAGCACGCAAGATTCAGAGAATGATGAATTGTGTATTGTCCCGCAGAGCAGTAACAGCCAGCGTTTATCTAACGTATTTGGAGTGTTATTACTAGAATACAGGAATACACGTATACAATCTAATAAGTTACTAATGAACAGTCGAGATTTATTTTAACACAAGTAAATAGTCTGAAACATTATTATTCATTAAATTAAACTTGTTTCAATAAGGCGGTTCTCGATTAGTTACAAAAAATGTGCTTCGTAAGTCCTTCCATAAAGGGATCCAATCGATTGATCCTAGAGCGTAGAGCTGCCACGGAAATTAACAAGGAGGTACACAGACAAAAGCGTTCTGATTAATTTTCTAGTAAAAGTCACGTGTTAACGACTGTTTGCACGGAAGGTAAATCAGGCTAGACATGCACGTTAAAACTTCTTTAACAGTAGCAAAGTGAAAAAAAATCGTTGAAATGGGCGATAAATTTGCTATACAATTTTTCAGGTTTCCTAAGCGAGTAGAAAAATTTTAACGCAACATGAATTTCCTATTACATACATCGCTAAATTTCTATGATATAGCGCCTAGCTCGTAAATCATGAAATTACAAGAGAACACCATAATTATGTAGGCATATAAATAATTCTCAAAATGTATTGTTCTCCCGGCTATCATTACACCTACGTCAGAGAGTGTCCGACATGACAGCTGAAGTAACGAGGTGTTTCTTCCTCTAGAAGATTGACAAATGATCAGCCGGACATCTGCAGAACGTCCGGGAAGCGACCTAGACTAGACCGGACTCACCGTGCTTATATTTGCAGACGAGATGTATAACGGAACAACGTTGTTATTTTAAGGGCAAATAACGACATTTTCGATTTATGAAGGTAAGTACATAGCAATTAGCAATTAGCTAAGTACATTATTCATTGCCAAGGATACCATGGTTTGAAAGCATTTAAATGACATATTAACATATGGATGTGCCGGTATACACACTTTTTCCCGTAGCTACCACAGAATATATGAAGAAAATACTGAAGTGTATAAGAAGAGCCATTTAAATTTCATGTTAGTTGTAAATTAGCATCACTAATACGTCTAGAAAGTCAAGGCACTGTATAGTATGTCTGTGGTATCGGCGAGTCACAGCCGAGTGGTCAGAGGTCGGCGGCTAGTGTTACGTACACCGACACCGGTGCGACACCGGCGCCCAGGCCGCGCTCGCCACGCTCCACCGGCAAGTGCTAAATGTGCACTGATTAGCAACTGTCGGGCTCCACACGTGCGATATGCACAACTAATGCTTCAGAATTAGCAAAGCCTTCGAGACGTTCTCATAGACATGACTGAGGACATTGATGAATGACCTACTGACTAAAGATCTACAGTAATGTATGCCAGATAGAGTAGGTTAAAAAGACATGCAATCATAAAATTACTTTTTTAACAGCTAACTCAGTTTTTTAGGAACATAAGTATTATTTGGGACCATATCGACTAAACAAGAGATAAACTTTTCGACTATCCAATAAAGTTTTCACGCCACCATGAGACGAACGCTTCTCTCGCATTCAATAAGGATCAATAAGTACTGAAATTCAATCAGAATTTAAGCCCCGAACGTCTCGTCTGAAAACCTCTGCTATAAAAAGGAGTTACTAAACATTGGTGACAAGGGCCGACCAACGACGACTACCAAGCATAGGTGCTAAGGGTTTATCCATCAGTGACAATAAAAACAAATAACAATCATCATTCCCAATTGCGTTAAGTCACGGACACATATGTATCAAGAGAACATAAAAGCTTCGTATAACATCCATTCAGTTAATTCTTTACATTATGCCAAATATCGCGTGCAGACGAGCTGACAACAGCGGTAACGACCATCCTGTAGTACTTACAGTGGATTAAACAGTTTACAACCTCTCCGCCAGCCTTATAGCGAAACTTTGCAAGTTATAAATGTGTAAGTATCATCCTGATATCGTATTCATCAACAGTAATGACAGTTTCGTCGTTTCGCCGACATACTAATGGTGATATACGCAGCTCTGACTGCGGCAACGGCGCGGAGCTTATTCTGCGCTGGAAGAAGCTTTCCTTTTCACTCAAATCCTGTTCATGTCGTAACAACTAACAGCATCTTGAACCTAACCTAGGCGTCGCGACAATTGGCTAACTAAATCCTGTGCGGTCACCACAAGGAAGTGATTTTATCTTTCATACTCGTCCTACATTCTAACGTGATATGAAGCTAAACTTAGATATGTTCAAAAGAATCGAGAAACTAAAATCTAGGCCATCGTCATAAAACTGAGAGTGAACCAGCGCGATAGCGCTTATGCTAACATAGTTTTTATCTTTTAAATCTTATCCTTTGTTGCTAATATATGATTCGCATTAATATCGCGGCGTCTCGCTCAGGTGCCGCATATTAATAACCACCACACATGTGCTCCGCGCCATGTTCACACCATTCACTCCCAAACCTTATTTCTTATTAAATTTTTTGCCAATCTACTTTACGCATGACCTGAATAATAGCACCGAATTGTACAGCTACGTCATACGACGCGACCGAACAACCGCGCGCAAACTACGTAAAACTATTAAATCATCAGACGAATAATTGTTAGCTCGTAAAATCCCAAATAAAAAGATACCACCATTTTCAAATTCGGTTAAACAATTCGAGCGGCACCGCGGGGCCCGATCTAGGGTGACTATCGCAAGTTAAGCTCAACCAATAGGGTACAAGAGTGTGTGCCAAGAGACACTTAAAGTCGTTATGTAAGTAGTTCAAGGCGGGTCATTGGCAGCAGACGATATTTTTGCAGACATAAGCCAGACGGACAAAAAAGTGAAACCTGTGTTTTTTATTAAAAAAAATAGTGAGCCGCAACACGGTTGTCTGTTGGTAATGAATGAAGAAACGAAACGACAGTCATGTTAGAAACCACAACTATGAAATGTTAACTTGAAATTCATCTAATTGTTGTACGGTAATTTACTTAATTAAAGAATTTCGCGGTTGTTTCACAACGTTTATTATTTTGAAAACGAATTGCAACACATCGATAGATTAGTAGATTAGGAAAAAAATACGTATGTGTGAGGCAAAGACCTCTCTTGTTAAAGTGATCAAGTTGATTGAGAGGCGGCTGACGTAACCAGCGATGCCGCAAATTTAGCGAGCTACGAGACCCTGGCCCTAGCAACGTTCAGCTGCAAACGATTCTTCTGTCAACGGCTTGATTTTACATAACAAATGATGCAGACAACGCGGCATTGATTGGTCAGTCAGACTACAATGATTAGATGCTTTTTAGCATCAAAGAAAACATAACAAAACGGTCAAGACGTGAACAATAATTCCAAATTCAAACCGAAAAACTTCGTTATCGGCCAAGCCAGTCAGTTATTACATAAAAAAAATAGCTTGGCCTAATAGATTTCACCTCAGTGACGCGAGTCGCGGCCGAAATCCGCGACTGAATTGAATATAATAACCCCTTCGAGACTAACTCGTCTATGCTTTGAAGGGCATTACGTCTTTCAGTACAACTTCATGTGGGCCACAAGTATTTCAATGAAATTATAGGGAGACTACAAAGCGACTGGCGAATTATACCGCGCATGTAGCGCAGCTGCCTGAATACAATACAATTGCCAAATACTATAACAAAAGTAACTATGTCTGAATAGCTTTATATTTTTTAGGCTTTTGTTACTAAAATATAAAGCCATTCAGACATAGGTAATGGCTTCTATAACTTAATGCCAGTATATCCTTACTTGTAACAGTGTACAAAAATATACCTTTATGTAGGAAGCGTTTCCTGTGGATTAAGATATTGTAAAATAGAGTGACAACATAAATGTATGACCAGGTTTTTAGAGTAAAATTTATCATAGTAACAAAATACTATTCAAACATATTGATTTAGTGCCATTCAATTATTTTTTTAATTGCTAAAGGAAGTAGGCACGTCAAGTATATATTATATATATTTGTTTAGTTAATATATACAGCGAATTGATATGTATTTATACAGTGAATATTTACACAATCACACATTTATTAAACCTTCGGTGAAATCAAACTAGTCCCACCAATTCTACTGGAGGTCACATTGATGAATTATGTGGTGGCTAATTATGATCAGAAACATTACTGGCAGCAGCTGCTCTGTGAGCTACCACTTTCAACTGAATCTGGTGAGGTTGCACATCAACCCTTGCGTAACGGTTGAGGCTTAGAATCAGAAGATAGATCGTTTAAAGTATTTTGAATAGTCAACTAAACTAGCAACAAAGACAAAACTACATGAGAAAAGTAGAGCAGCACAGACCTTATGTGTAAATGATATTACAGCATTTCATGGTCATTATTCAAAACGCAAAGCCGAATTGGAATGACTGATGCCCAAAAAGAGTCACTGAGAACTCCATGTCAACAGAATATCATAACACAGTGGACCGTGAGGTGCTGCACAACATCCAAAACAAAGGCTATAACAGGTTTTTTTAACACATTCCATAAAAGTGTATGTAATGCTTCTTGTGATCATGATGGCTACGGACATATAGACAACGCAATGTACTTGTTGCAAAGCATTCCCAAATGGACTTTATCATTGAATCCACTCGCATCAATCAGTCAATCCAGCCTGTTAATCTTTGCATGTCAAAAGAAAATTGAAAGCATGCCAATTGCCAATGTAAACTTAAAGTCAATTTAAATGGCTCTCCAACATGGCCTACTTTTTTAGTGTGTGTATAGCAACACAGCGACAGGCCCATCGCTTTAACTCACAGAAGTGAATACACATTTCAGTACATCCACAATAATCACTATCACTGGTTAAAGTAAAAGCCAAGCAGAGAAATTTAAGTCATATTGCTCGGATACCCCAATGCTAAATCTAGATTATGTTACACGAGTGTTTCATAGCGACTAGGACCTTTTTAATTGTAAAGACTATAAAACCCAAGGTGTGAATAACCTCACCAGTCCATGTAATATGTAAACATTTGTAGTACAGCTAAAACTTGATAGGTACATAACTACCTGTAAAATTCAATAAAACTCAAATGTACTGAAGGTTGGATTAAGTTTATTCATGCAGCAACACACTGCATGAACTCAGTCAAGTATGAATCTGCTAAGTTTCCTTTGCATGCTGGTGGTAGCTAATGCTTCTACACTGTGCATCACAAATGTTACAAGCTATTATTGTGATATAACCTGTCACACTAATACAATTGATTACTTGTATATGGCATCTCTATGATGTCAGGTAGCATAATAAGGTTGTCCTCACTATGACACATCAGAATCTTGCATATACAACTGTCAATCTTGTAATTTGATGTAACATACATGTCTTATGTGAGTAGCACAACATAGTTTGGTTTGGGAATGCTCTGTAACTATGCTATGTATGTTTAGTAATTAATCTGAACTACTATATTATATGATTTAGTACCTGACAAGTAATAACACTGTAGCTAGTGTAAGAACTTATCAGGTTTTGGACAATTAGAATACAGACAAATTTAATACAACAAAACATGAACAAAGGAATTGGGCTATGTCTAGATCTTCAGTACTTGTATAGTAATGGTATGCAGATGGTAGCTCATGACAACAATGGAATAAGGGGTTACTGGTTATCTCATATGTGTGTTTCATTCCTGATGGTGATATTAATGATATAACCCATAAGTGTCATTGAGGATGCATGATGTTGCAAGAGCAGCACACACTTACATTCAGGGTTCATACTTCACTGCACCATAGCAAAACATTTCACCATCCTGGGAGCTCTTCATGATACTTGGATGACATCTTCAACATTATGAACACAAACTGAACACTGCTCTTGATCCTAATCACTCATGTCTTTGTTCACAATCTCTGTCAGAGTGGATGTCATAGCAAACCCTTTGTTCTTGTCATGGATGTCAGCAGGCAGGTAACAGGACACAGCTCACTTTCACTATTGCACAACAGCACACAGGTGTCTGCAGCCGCAGCACTCGTCAACACAGCGCTAACGGCGCCCACAAGAACAAAGAACTTCACCAACAAGGAGGATAGCTACTGCCGCATCTACAAATGGCGACTTATCACGATTCTAATAGGATTAGCGAGGTCAGTGGGTAAGTGTGGAGACTCTAGAGGCAGGCGAGGCGCGGCCACTGACCTGCCATGGTGCCGCGGCGCTCAGCTGATGACGGGCGTGAAGCACAAAGCGCGGGGCGGCGCGGTGCGACGCGGTGCGGTGCGGCGACGTGCGGCGAGCAGACAGCAGCCCGCCTTCGCCGAGCCCAGAGCGTCTAGGCCGCCTCGGCCGCCGACACCGGCCCGCCCGATGACGAGAGGTCGCAGACAAAAAAATCGATAGGTCGTCAACCTCCGCCGGCTGTCGGCCGGAGCCGGTCCCGGGCGGGCCGTCGCGCCGCCACCCGCTTGCCTAGGGACCGTCCCGCGCGGGGATCCCTCCGAGGCCTCAGCGTCCGAGATATAACAGACCCGAATTCGCCATTTTGAAACGGGAACAATGAGATATTTACTTTTGAACGTTAGGACGGTCGGGGTCGTCGTCGGTGACGGTTAACGGACGCGGCGCGAAATGGGAGACTTCCCAGACTTTACACCGCTGTAAATAAATACGTACTCTGACTAGAAATCCCTTCGTCACCGCTGCCAATATCCGACATCGCAATCCACACCGAAATCTACAGGCGATCCACCGATCTTTTCGGAGACTCTCGGACAGCTAAAATTGTCTATGGTTTCGAAGCCATCAAAATGAAGTTCTTCATGATGTCAATTACAAAAATATTATTTTGTAAAATACTTTTTATATAATTTACTAAAATATCAATAAATAAATACTCATATTTTAAATGAGGTTATAAGAAACACAATGTACTGTAATTTGAATAATTTATTGTAGTTCTAAACTTTATTAACAACGACAATCCAATCGTGACCTCTTAAACAACCCTTTTCATACTTGACGCTCTACTTCTTTAGTCTTTGATTCTGACATCCTTTGTCAGCTGCGTTACTAATGTCAACATGCAGATACCAGATACTTTTTTTACAAGACTGGATCATTATCAAAACATAGTTTTATGAGAAAAGCTGTGCCCTGATTGTTAAATTAATTTGTAAGAAATAAAAGATTACGTAAAAAAAATATGTTATCAATCAGTTGGTCATCGATTCATTACATCGACTAGGTATCGAGAATATCAACTTTTGTAATTAACAGCAATATTACCTTCCAGTTCATTCGATAAATTAACTTCGTTTTAGTAATTTAAGGTTTTTCTTTATAGTTAATTACGATTATTATGTACTTTATAAATATTGACTTTACTAGCCGTACTTAGAAATAAAAGATTTGTTCAGCATTGGTCGTTGAATCAGAGATATTGATTTATGCAGTTTCAATGATGCAATTCTATTGTCATTTTTTATTAGCTTTAGTATCATATATAAAATAACAGAAAACATGTAAAAGAGTGCTGGTGATTACGTACGAAATCGTATTCCTCAGGTCGGCTGCTACAAAAGAAGTGGCGGCATTTTCAAAATAAAATTGTTCATATTATTTGTTTGACTTATCAATTTATTGTGCTGGTTCCATGGTACTCGCTTAAAATGCTCTAAGGTAAAAACCGTCGCCTTGCTTAGACCAAATTAAAAATAAAACTGATCTTCACTTGACTTGTAATTCCCGCCATATTGCCATAAATTTGAAAATACTCTTAGGTAGACAAAACTTATTATAATATTTCTTCTTTAATTGATCAATTGTTAACTTTTATTTCCGAACAATGTGGCAGAACCAGCTCAAACAATAAAGGCGAGTTTATCTGGCGAAAAAAACTTCCATACTACAACATCGTGGTTCTTTCAAAATTCAAAATGGATGCAATACAAGTGTTCCGCAATTTTCATAGGTAAGTTATTTTATAAATAACTGAAACAAGTCGAACCATTGATCAGTTCAGTTTATTTTTCAAGCGTTTACTAAAATTGTTAAATAATTGCAATTTACAGAAATTGTAAAAAAAACACCTAGAACTTCCCACAGGATAGTCATCATAAATAACTTTACAGTTATTCTTTGTAATTTTACGTGTATAAACAATAAACATAACAATACTATTAACTCTAACGCCTGTGTTGGGTAGGTACTTTAATTTAAATGTAACGAATACCTCGACAAGCCTTCTGCTTTAGGGTTGCCGTTGTTCACAAAGCTACAACTTGAGACCATTGCGGATCTCCCTTTGTTACGTCTATCTATAGCTCGGAGTGTTACAAACCGGATCTAAATCTAACATGAAAACAATGAAACATGTACAGTATAATACTGTACATGTACTGTAGGTCTTAAATAGTTTGAGTAGGTACTATTTGTGCCTCTTTGGATTAGTATTTTTTCTGATATTTTCTCCTGAGGCTTGCAGAACTGAAAATTGCATAAGTATTCAAGTATTCAAGTATTTATTGCAATCCATAATGTACACATACAGGTGGTAGGTAAAACAATTTGAAATAACTAATAACTATAGGTATTGGCAAAGAAAGCCATTTTCAGCAACAGCTATAAAAATCACCCTGATTTGCAGCAATATAGGTAACGTTATTTTTTTTTGCCAAACAACGTGAGAGCCAAATCAGTCAATATGGCATTAGAACAAATATATTAACTATTGGCGTTTTCACAGCGATATTGCAAAATTTTTGCTATTATGTTGCTTAATAGTTATATCTGCATGTCCTAAGCAGCAGTTTTAGTCGACTTCAAAAGTGAGGTTTCTCAATTCGACCATATAATATGCCTTTTTATGTTTGTTCTCGGCTAACTTCGCCGTTTATGAACCGATTTCGATAATTATTTTTTTGTTGGAAAGTTTACATTTCCATGGTGGTCCCATGATAAAGAAATCGGGGTCTGATGATGGAAGACCAGGGAAAACTAGGGGAAAATCAAAAAATGTAGTGGCGAGTGGCGACTAGTGGGTAGTGACTAGTTTTCATTAAAAAAATAAAATACTACAATTCGATCAAATTCTGTAGTCTTTAGAGCCGAGAGACATTTGAGGGAACTCCTTAACGGTTCATAGCAGCTACCTTGTGTGAGCGTAATTAATTTGTAATGATTTATACCTGCATGGGTTTTGATTGTTAAATACTGGGGTCATCTGGTGCAGATGACGAAGGATTTCACGTGGACTGATAGCAGTGTTAAGCTCTTAGGTTGATAATCATAAAACAAGCAAAGAAAATAATTAAATTTAACAAAAAAAAACTGAAAGCCGACTTCACGAACAACGGCACCAAAAGCTTGAACATAAACTGATATTATCCTTTGATATTATCATATCAGCTGAATACCGAAGTCGATATTAAACCGTAAGAGAACAAACATACACATGAGAATAATTCAACTTGCTGGTTGGCACCGACTTCACTTAGTTTTTGAGTATCGTTGTTTCTGATGTCGGTTTTTTATTTGTTAAAATAATTGTTACTTCCCACTTTGGGTTGTCTAAATTGTCTTCTATAGATACTTACAATTTTGTCGCCTATATTTATCTCTGGGCCTATTACCAGTTTGTATAAGATTTGGATAGAGGATTGTGTAAACGGCAGCAAATACGTAAGATGACATGCCAAATGTATGCCGCTAATTAAACTGGGGTGTCATTGACTCTGCTTTTCTTTAGTTCAAGAAAAAAGAGATCTCTTTGCCAGTTGTATGCTTTCTGAAATTATTTTCTCCCTTTACAATTATAAATGATGAGGTAACTTTACATAGATAAAAAGAACTATCAATCTCATTGGTTACTTTCGTTGAAACAAGATTCAGGAACTCAGGATTTGCCGTTGCGCCAGGCTCACGATTATCTGCTCACATAATATCACAGGTTCTTATTCAAATATCAAGGAAAAGGAAGGCAATAAAACAACACTATAATATTACAAATGACTATAATTTTTGTCACAATTTTTCCATACAATGTTAATAATAACTTTTTACCTTAAATCTATTTATAATACATTACTTATTTATTATTAATGTTGTATTTCAATATTTAAAATTCTTCCTGTTTAATTTCTAATTACATTCCACGGAATCAGTTTCAGATGAGAGACATTAATAATTTATTCCAACAAAAGTTCCGAAGGACCGTACAAAGTGAAACGAAATTTAGATAAAACGACCTCGAATAGTTTATTATGATACACTATGATGTAATTCGATTAGATCTTATAATACTAAAAATATTTCTTGCTTAGTCACTACGAGAAGTAGTTTTATCGTTAAAAACTGTACAAACATATCAACTTTAGTGTTACCGCTAGCGTAAATATTATAAACGGACACACGAACCAATCACGATCTGATGTGAACATGCGACATCGCTCAACAGTCACGATACTGTGTAAACATTAGTTCATTAATACAATACAGGTTAAGGTAAATTGTACTTTACAATGCGGCCGCGGGGTGCGGCGCGGCGCCGGCGCACGCTCTGTAATTGACGAAACGAATTGCAACTGGGAGCCGTCCGCAGCGCGCGAAGCTCTGGCGCCAGCGCGACACTAGCGCCAGAGCCGCCGCGTGCGGGACCTGCGGGCGCCGCGCCGCCTCCCGCGGCTATCATACACAAGCACCGTAATCAAATGCGAGTTGTTTGAGTAATGCAGGCTTGTGGAATACCCTTGGCTGGCTTCGCACTGGGATTACGAGACCACTATGATATGCGATAAAATTTACTTCTATGTACTTATAACTTTCAACGGTTTAGTTAAATGGAGCCATCCGGCAGCCAAGGTTTCAAATAACTATATTTCAACGATGAATAACAAGCAAGTATAATATAATAATTAATAAAATTGAGCTAGGAAAACTCTCCGCCTTCTGGTTGGTGGTCGACCCCCTGCACCAGGAACCGTGGCGCGGCATCGCGCTCGCACATTCAACCGATTAAGTACATCTTTGTAAATAAGACTCTGGCTGCCAGCGCGTGTAATACTCACACGCACTTTGGCGTACTACATTAACATTTGATTATAACAAATATTATGCAAACAGCAAGTAACTTCATAAAATTCAAGGGTTAATGATACAGGGGGTGTCTCCACCAATAATAAATGCTATCGTGTGTACGAGACTACTGAAAGTGACGTGACAAAGTAAACATGTGTTAGAGAGGCGAAGTACAAAGACGACGGCGACGTCCACGCCCAGATATTATTGCTTTCATTGAGACTACACAGATACGGTATTGCTTTGTTACTCCTGCGTTTACGTATGTTTTGGCACGACAATACTGTACGAAGCAACGAACAACACGGATGAAGGTAACGTCAGCGGCAGACGGAGTGTGGCCGATAAGCGATTCTAATTCACAACCAAGCGGCGCCGGGGCGCGTTATCATACAACTCTAACGGGCCGAGCGCTAGACGTCTGCGGACCACCCGCACGACACCAGCCAATCTCAAATATATATTTCAACAAGTTCGTAACGAGAACAGTAATCACTTACAAGGGTTTCAAAAGGGTTTATTCAACTTGTACAAATATCTTTAAAATATCAACAGGATTAAAAAATCATGGTTGTCACGAGAAGCCAGCTTCCGCCATGATGAACATGAGTGCGGTAGTGCGCAGACGTCGGCTACACCCGGCTTTCTAGATATCGACAGCAGTGCGAGCTCGTGAGTCGTGCAACTATAGCCGCGACGGACACGCGCGCGGCTCGCGGGCGGCGCGCCTGTCCGCCGCGACATGATGAAGTGCTCGTGGTATGTTCAATGAGACTAATATAATGAGCGAACACAAACGATTGTTTAAATGATTGTATAACAATTGTACTAAGTTTTAATATTATAGATAAATTTAAAAATTTCATAATATTGCCTCGAGTTAGAATGAATTTTACAAAAATATACATATTGTACAAATAGTTGAGCGACTCAATGCATACACTGGTCAACCCTAACGTGTCCCGCGCGACGCCGGCCGCAGCGCGCGGGCGGCGGGCGGCGCCGCGCGGCGCGTGTGTACAACACTAACACTAACTCGTTGATAGAGACTTACATTAAGCTACAGTTAAGTCCAGCACGACCGACCTCTCCGCTCGCCTCTATGTCTATCGTACAAATCTTATCTTTATGCACCTGATAGGAAAGTCGAAAGTCACTCGTATCAGCCGAACGGTCGAGTGCAAGCGGTCCTTTCCGACACTATTATCCACAACGTAACTACAATTTAATATAATAAAAATATAATAATAACAATAGAGATAAAATTACGAGACAGAACACTAATCTCCCGACATTGCACTCCGTTGCAGGAAGGAATATTGGCCGATAAGTCTTATTCGAGAGAGATGACAAAACCTAGAAATAGAAGGCGGTCAGCGCAGGCGGGACGTGCGGCACTGTCGCCTGCGCTGAGCGCGGCCCGCGGCAGTGCCGGCGTGTGTAGGCCTTGTTTTCGTTTGGTGTGGACACACCACGATAATCAACCCGATACTAGAAACCATCCGACATCAAATGAGATTACACGAAGTAGAAGCGGGACGAAGTTTAGAGGATTTGTAGAAATATTAAGTACTAGAATGATATCGCTTCATACAGATCACAGCTCTTGACATATGCAAGTGAAGGAACAGTGGCGCGGTCGCGCGGGGCTGCGGGAGTTCACCGTCGTGGCCACACCGCCCTTATCACATAAACACGTTCCGATCAATAAGTAATCTTGAATGTAATGCTGAGACAATATAAGTTATCTGCACATTAACGTCAGGAATACTATCACACATGATGCGAACAAAAACGTTCTGAATACATACAGTATACACAAAATACACGACCTCGTTAATGTACAAAATAAAAGCAAAAATATAGAAATAGTATTATTGTAATATTTATTTTAAATAAAAAATATAATATCAAAAAAGCGTAATAAAGCACTCATTATGTACAAAGGCGTCGTTATTGTGAACGTAGAGAAGTCGCCCCGCAGTCGCGGCGCGCGCTAAACGAACGTCAGTAACACTAAACAAATGGCGCCAGGCAAGCACGCATCGACAAAAAGTAATAATAAATATAAAATAATATATCTTAAGCAATCTTAAATACCCTGTTGATTTCATTTTTTTAAATTATCATGTTTCCCCTTTTGAAATACGAAATAAAAAAGACGCATTGCATTAGTGCGGCTGCACGAATTCGTACGATAAAACCTAATCCTAAGCCAGACCAGAACATTGTTGGAGATCATCTAGAATCTATGACGTCATCACTCCCATGCGCAATAAAATGTTTAGTATAAAACGTGTAGAGACGACGGCGCGCATGCGCGTGCGCACGACACGAGCCACGAGCCTACCTCCGGTGACTACACCCCGATCAATTAACTATCATATAAATTCTTCCGAGTAAACCTATCATTAACGTATATGTCTTTATTACGTATGTTATTTCGTTTTAGCTTATATTTAAGACTTTAAATCATTTTGTGCAAAGAAAAGACTTTACTAATTTAAGTATTTTTGTACAAGATTGTTTTCCTCCCGATGCGGCCGGAGCCCGGCGCTGCACGACCCGAGACCGAGACCTCATCCACCATCACAAGTTAAATAAAACTTCAACAACATACTAAAGACTTACAAACAATACGACACCGCTGCGAATTCATATAAGAACCGTACTCGCGTTACTGTAAACAAAGAAACAAGTGAACCCATCAGCACCCCATGTAAACATTATGCATCGCGTTAACGTTAAACTAAACCTAGAGAGGGTATAACCAGTCACACGGTACAACAAGGTGCGGCGAGCGAGCGCGCGCGGTCTGCCGGCCCGCGTCGCTATGTACACCACATGTATACTGCGGACACGACTAACTTAGCTGGTAACAACGGCAGGACCCATATACATATAAACAGAACGTCGGACAGACAAACCCACGCAGCATGCTTCGTCTCGCCGAGTAGCCTTACAATAAAATGGCGCGTGTATAATAAAATATAGGTTACAATATTATGTAAAATTATGCTATTCACTAGCGATCCGAAACTAACGTAACTGTTCGGGTAACGTTTAGTCAAATGCACGGTGTTGATGGCATGCCGAGGGCCGCGCGCCCGCTACGCTCGTAGCGCGCCCTACGCTCGCGGGCACCGCGCTGTGCGCGCGTAGCGTACGGCGCGCTACGGCCGTGCGCAGCGCTACGCGGCCGGCGTTTGTGCACTGGTTAAGGTCAACGACCGCTTACAATAAAAGGCCGCCTCCTGCGACTGTAAAAATATATTTATCAAATGCTAAACTTGAGTTATAAATAGCGTCACAGTTCATGCGACGTGTAAGTTAACTAAAATCTAAATAAAAAGTATACATTATATATCTCATAGGCCGTTCTTGTGACTTAGATAAAATATTTTTATTCGAGCAATTTGTGTGGGAGCGAGGGTACAGCGAGCGGTACAACTTTTAACAATTTGACTAGCCGACACGAATTAGTAAGTGACTAGAACGCGAAACACATCATTGGCAAGACTTCGTATAGCGAGCGCCGCGGCCTCGCCGACCTCGGCGCCGGCGCACGCGACCTCTAATTCCGAACACGAGTTATTTTTCAGTATGGCAATAAAATGGCCATTTATTATTTATTGTTAGACATCACTGAAGATCACAGACATTCCGAATAAATTAAGTACGATCCTTCGCGCGTCGCGCTCCCCGCTCCCAGGCAAACCTCCCGCGTTACGTAGAGTAATGCTCACGACACTAACGAAACTGCGTACGTAACACCGCGACACCACTGTGATGTAACTAGCGATCGGTTAAATTAACTTATGTGATGGACCGAAACAAAAAAAAATACATACAATATTTACAAATAAATCCTACAAATTAAGCTCCTCAGTTTAAAAAAGATTAAATTACATCACTAACGATTGCTTTACAAAACATCTGTCGAGTAATTCCCGCCTTCGCGTCGATACTTCAGTCCAATTTCGCTACTTACTCTAGGAAAGTACATCGGTCTAGCAGAAGCCCCCGAAGCCCACGCTGGGCACGCTGGGCACGGCGGGGACGGCGGGCACGCCGCCCGCGTGCTCGCCGTTCTTGTGCAGCTCCAGCAGCGGCGGCGCCGACAGGTAGTGCGCCTGCAACACCACGCAGGGGGTAACACCACTCACTGGTAATACGTAACAGGAAACTATTGTCACGGGAAATACTCACAGGCAGGGACAATAACCAATACCTAGAGTCGTCGATAAAGGACCCAGAATGGAACCTAGTAGGACACCGCTTCATAATCTTAAGACAATCAGAATAGTCGGAAAATTTAATATTTGTATCCGTTTTAACCACTTTTTAAAAATCCAAACTTCACGGATATATTGGACAAACTTCTTTAAATATGTAGTGTAACAATAACTTAGAACAAACATATCGTGAGGCACCTAATGAAAGGCTAGGGTCTAAGACAGCGTGCTGCTGGGGACTCTTTTGCGCAGTTTCTTCTCCCGTAGCGAAAGCACAGGAAGCGGTGAAGGGTGGGTGATGGGGTGCTGTCTATTAAAAATATTGACGTTCGAAAAGTGCTACATTGTAGCCTAATTTGAATAAATGACTTTTGATTTTGATTTTACTAGTGATGGACACATGGGTAGCGTGTGTTACCTGCTGGTGGTGGGCGGGCGGCGGGCCGGCGTAGCCGTTGTAGTAGGGCGCGTTGTAGGGCGCGTAGCCCGCCGGCACGCCCGCCGGGTAGCCGTACTGCCACTCCGACAGGTAGCCGGGCGTCGGCCGCATCACCGCCGTGCCCCAGCCGCCGCCGTAGCCCACGAACGGACCGCCGTACCTGCCGCCACAAATGTACATCTTTAACTGTATGCTTATACAAAAGTAGGACTTTGCCAAACAATTATGTAGGCGGCAGAGAAACACGAGGAAAGGTCCAATTGGCAAAAGTTTCAAAGGCAAAACCCAGGTGAGCAGACAAGTTCACAAAAAAACTAGTACCTGTTGGCCGGGGGTAGAGACATAGGACTCTTTTGGGGAGACTTTTTTCTCTTTCTCATTAACCTCTTTATTATTCTATCTATAAATTCATATTTAATATAATACTATCAATTTTAAAACGTTTCCTGTAATAAGTGAAATACGCGTAAACAACATCCATATTTTCTTTTTTCTATTACGAGTTTGTGTATTGTATGTATCCTACTTTTGCATGAAACTAAATTAAATTTTATTTTTGTTGTTATTTATAGGTTGCGTGCAGAGTGGTTTACTCACCCGTTGTTTCCGTATGCGGCACCGCCGTACGCGCCGTAGGGCGGGTATAGCGCGGGCGCGTAGTCCGGCAGCGCGGCCACTGCGGCGGGCGCCTGGTCGGGCGCGGGCGAGGGCCCCGGGCCCCCCGCGCCCCCCGCCGCCGCGCCCCCGGGGCCCTCCGCGATGGACGGGATCTGGTCCACCAGCGACTCCAGCCCCGACAGCGACTTGGACGCCACGTCCTGCGCCTTAGGCTTCACCGCGCCCGCGTACTCGCCGGGAGAACCTACAGAGACAGTGACCTTTGTTAAGTTCTGTATTCCCTTATGAAATTCTGTGATGAAATGATGAACTGTTATGTAACAGTCGAGAGTGAGTGTGGTAGTATGTGGTGTGGTGTTCATACCGGGTTGGTGATGGTGCGGCGTGTGTGGCGCGTGGTCCTGGTGCGGCGTGTGCGGCGCGTCGGGCGGCCGGAACGCCGCAGGGAACGCCTCGCCCGCTCCCGCCGGCGGCGTCGATCTGCTGCACACACACGCGCGTTACGACATCGCAATACCAGAACATGCACAGGGTACACTCGCGTTCATGAACGTACCCCGGTACTGGGCCAGGGAGGGGCAAATCAGATAAAGAATGTATATAAAAAAATGTTTTTATATATGTCACCGGAAAATAACAAAATCTGTAAGTTTATCAATTTACTAGTAAGTTTATAAACTTTCGTAGGATTCTAAACGGGAGATGAATTGTATCATTTTACGCCTACATTTTCGTAAATTCGGTGTAAAAACCTGTACATTTGCGAATAATTCAATTTAAAATTACTAATTTGCCACCGACTTCAGTTAGTTCAAGTTTTTAGTGCAGCTGTTTTTGAAGTCGGTTTTAATTTCTTGTCAAAATTAATTTGAAAAATAAACCTGGGTGTCCTTTTCGTGTCGGCGCGGCGGCTTTATTAAATGTCATGAGCCCAGTATTTGGCAACACCAAGTGCAGCATAATTGGCATATTGGTTGATCCTTTTAAGTGCAGGTACGCAAACACTTTTGGCACTATAGCAGGATCGTCATCGTCTGTACAGAGATGCCACACGCGCATTGGGCGTTTTAGGAATATATCTACCCAAATTTTGCTCGTGGCAGCTACCTACTAAAGGTTCGCAGTCATTTGATTGCCTTCCAAACAGGCCAGTTCTGGGTACCTCCGGGAGGCAGTTGTATCTGAGGCCGGACATTAGTGGCAGGTGGTGGGTGCTGATCTGCCAATATCGTGCACCGAGCTCGAGTTGAAGTTGCGGTAGTAACTAGCGTGAAACGGAGGGAGCTCTTTCGGTTCATAGGTCTACCCAGGTTGTATCAGTATAGGAGGATGTAGCGCGTCTTATTCCTGGGCATGTGTTTCGAGCGCATGCAACTTCTCTTCTAACGCCAGGTGGAGGAATGCCAACCAGTAGGAAGAGCGAATTGAGCGAGAATCTAGGTGCTAGAGTCGATGAAACCTCTCGAGGGCTTTTTTACTATCTTGTCACAATTGTTATTATTATTTTTAAATGAAAATAATGTCCAAGTTTAAAAGATTTAGGTATTCTGTTGGAGTAAGGTGCGACGAGAACGATCGGTGCCGTGAAATATTAATATCGTAACTCCTTTTATTGTGCAACAGCATCTAGTGCAGCGTCGTCCTGAAGCAGCGACGTGCTGGAGAGGTTGGACAGTATCTCACTGTCTAGTGTCCAACATCTCATAACTTTTCTAGTATGGTTTGCCGTTGCTGTCAGTAAAAAGTAAAGTCTTGACTCTTGATTTTATCACTAACACCAAAGCCTCTTGTTTTCTCTGACATAGTTTCCGATGAATCAACTTATAAATTAACCTTTAATTTATTGTTTGTTTTGTACTATTATGTCATACTACACTAACAAATTAACATGGTAATAGCAGTCACCGTGAACATACATAATATGTACTAGTCAAACTCACCTATTAAAATTGCTAGGATACATGGACGATGGATGCTGATGCATCTGGTCTAATCTAGGACTGTCTCCGACACCAGAACCTGGAAATGTAACAAAATGTCATAAAACTACATGTTCTAACCATTGTCCATGTTAGGTAGGTAGGTGAGTGTACGTACCTTGGTCCTGTCGGTAGTAGTGGTCCTGCTTGTCGAGCGGCGCGGGGCTGTGCGTGTGGTGCAGCGCGTGCGAGTACTGCAGGCGCTGCTCGGCGTCGTACAGCGCGCCGCCGAACGTGGCGCCGCCCACCACGCCCGCCGGCGACATGTCGCTGCCGCCCGACGTCTGCGGACACAACACACGCGTGAGCCCGGCGGGCTGCGGGCCCGGGCGGGGGCTCGCGGCCGCCGCGCGCACCTTGTTGTAGTCGGACAGCGAGGAGTTGCTGTTGGAGCCGGGGTGCATGTCCGTGCTGCCCATGGGGCTGTGGTCGCGCTCGGGGTCGTCGCGCAGGTCGCGGGGCTCGCGCGGCGGCTCGAAGTCCAGCGCCGCCATGCCGGGCGACACGGGCGCCGGCGACGAGATGGCCGCGCCGATCTCGTGCGACAGCTCGCCGCCGTAGCCGCTGCCGCTGCCGCTCGTGCCGCTGCCGCCCTGTGCCAGCGAGAGAGCGGGGTGAGTGCGGGCGGCGGGGGGCGGGGAGGGGAGCGGGGCGCGGGCCTACCTGCGGCGCGAAGTGGTGCGAGTCCGTGTAGGTGGGCGTGCGCGAGGGCGCGGGCGACGAGTGCTGGCTGTAGGGCGTGTGCGCGGGCGAGGGCGTGTAGCTGTGCAGCCCGCCCGCCGGGGACGCCGCGGGGAACGGGGTCGTGCCGCCGCCAGACACCGGCGCCGGCGAGCGCGAGTACGGCCGCGCCTGCGACTGCCGCACAACAACATTATGCTCACACGACTTCACCAATATTACATAATCAACTATTTGCTACTAAAATTACAATTAAGTAACAAGGTAAAAAACAACACAATTCAATGTTTCAAACGCAAAATTATAATATTTTGATACTAACCTGCGGCGCGGGTGAGTGTGAGTAAGGGTGTGGGTGATGCGGGTGCGGGGACTGCGAGAACCGCGCCTGCGGGGCCGGACTCTGCTGAAGAGAGAAAACAATTGAACGTAAGAAAAATTTTTCTATTGCTTGTTCCAGTAGTACTCTTAACAAAATGAAGGTGTTCTAGGTGGAAAGAAATAGTAGGGGAGGTATAAGGCAGATGTACCTGTGCCTGCTGGTGCGGGTAGGGCGCGGGGCTGTGCGCGTACAGCGGGCTGCGGCCGCTGAAGGGCGCGGCGCGCGCGGCCGGCGAGCCGTAGCCCGCGCCAGCACCCGCGCGCGGCGGGGACGGCGCCGAGAACGCCGCCGGGCTCGACGGGAACTGGTGCAGGAGCGTTTGTTCCTTACAGGGCGATAAACAACACCGATATAGCGCACACAACACAGTAAGACAAGTAAAACGTAAATCTGGGAGTGTATGTATGTGGTACCTGCGGCTGCGGCGTGCCGGCGGGGCGCGCGGGGCTGGGGCTGTAGCCCTGCGAGCGCGGCGAGGCGTACACAGCGCGCGGCGAGCCCGCGTAGCCCGCGCCCGGCCCCGGGGACGCGTAGCCGCGCGACAGACCGCCCAGCGCCGACCCCACGTCCAGCGGGGAGTCCATGCCTGTGCACACACGTATTCTTAATACTACATACGTCGAAGGTCGCTTTGTACATGGCTCGAACAAAATCAGGGACCGAGGAGAGCAAACTCAAAGATAAAAAAAAAAATCCCAGAAAAAAGATTCGTAATCGGCTGTATGGTGACGTTTCAGTCAGTAACATAAAGAGAACAAAGATGGCGAAATTTCACGTACGGTAATCTAAAGTGTTATGTACGTATAATGTGACGTAACACAGTACCTGAGTTGGGCGGTTGCTGCTGGAAGTAGTTCCCGGCGTCGTTGGTGAGCTGCTGGTGCTGCTGGTGCGGGTAGAGCAGGCCGGGCGAGGGCAGCTGCGGCGGGAAGTCCCCCCCCACCGCGGACAGGTAGCCCCCCTGCTGCTCGTGCGGCAGCGCGTGCGCGTGCGGCCCGTGCGCGTGCAGCGGCGCGAGGCCTGCCAGCCCGCCGCCCGACCCCACCAGCGCGCTCGACTGCTGCACACGAGGAATATACGTGCCTTGTCAATTATCACGAATGCGACGGAAATTATAAACCACGAATGTTAATATTTATGGATAAAAAATATCTTAATACTTGTAAATGTATCTTAGTAAACTTGTAAGACGTATCTTAGAGTCGTAGCTGGAAGTAATACTACATACCTGTTGCTGTTGCTGATGCTGCTGGTGCTGCAGCAGGAACTGTTGCTCCTCGGGGCGGATCTTCTTTGGACGGCCGCGCTTCTTCTTGGGCGGCTGGTCGGCCGCGTCGGGGGCGGGCGGGGGGCGCGGCTGTCGCGGGGCGCGCGGTGTGGGCGGGGCCACCTCGCCGTTCTCCAGCTTGACCTTCTTGGGGCGGCCGCGTTTCTTCTTCAGCGGCACCTCTGTGCCGTCCTCCAGGATGATGGTGTCTCCCGGCTCCGGTTCCATGGTCAGTCTGCAACGTGCCTCGCTCACTGCGTCTGCCTTCGCTCGCGGGGTCTCGGGTCGAAGGAGTCGCTCACTTTCCCTACTCTCATCCCCCTCCCCTTTCCCTCTAGCTGAGCTACTGTAAGCTTTAGTTAGCAACCCTGCGGCACTGGCCTGACAGGCAATTATTGCACTTGTGCCATCGAGCTATTAGAGCGAATTGAACTCGAACCCTCGACCCGTATCCAAGTATGATGGTCATTAAAATATATTTGTCACCAAACTTAACCCAAAAATTAGAGTATTTCATCAGTTGAGAGTTGTACTAAACTGGCACACACACATGTAGCAGAAACTCCTATTTCTTAAAAGACAAATGTATCTGCGCTAAATTCTTAAGATGCGAAACCAGTAAGCATACTATAGTTAGTACCTAACAAAAGAGATTCAATTACGCCGTATGCGAGCAAACTGTAAAGTAAGTTTTTGTGCTCCGCTTGGTACAACTGGCAGCGATTCGCGCGGCTCTCTCGGGCATTCAACATGAAACTAGCAAGTCATGCATATCCAGACGTGCTCGCCAGTTTTACTAAATGCACGTCGGCGGCGGTTCGTTCGGTATGTTTTGTATTGCAAGGCTCTGTATTGATTGGTACAGTAGTATCAACAACTAATGGCAGAATTGCAATTGATTGAACTTAAACTAGTTAGCCTCAAGAGATTCGATGTGTGTCACGTTTAATTCAACCCTCAAATGTTTACAAATTGATATCAATGTAAAACAAATTATCACTTTGTGTGCTGAAATTAAATTGTTTGCAACTATACAAAATAATTAATAAATTAAATTGGGCACTGGCATAACTTTTATTCTACCTACTTTGTACTCTAGTTGTCACCATTTTGGTCTCAAGTATTTTGATGTCAAATAATTTTAAGATATTTATTTTACTACGTTTTTTAACTATAGTCAAATGTTTGGACTAATATGTTTACAGGCAGCGAGTTATATTACCTGCTGGCATGGCTGAAACAATCGAAGAATTTGAAATAAATGGGCTACATTCAATAATACAAAAACTAAAAATCTTGAACAAATGGGAAGTGCCCAACGTGTAGTTACGGGTCAGAAACCAAACGATGTCTTAACAAACCAATAATAATGAACATTTTCTACTGGACTCTCTTTTGCCGATATAATATAACTGCGTGTTTCTACAAGTTTATAATTTGATTTCATTTACAAAATTAGTTAAGGCAAGGCTAGATAATTTGGTACTTAAAATAGGAAATATGTAAATAATTGTTTTGCTATGGAATAACTTCATTGTTACATTGTTAAGATTGTTTAAATTAAAGTTTTAGTTGTAGAATTAGTTACAGGCAAGTTTGGTGACAAATCTATGCTTTACTACATAATAAAAAAAATAAGTGTGAGATGTTAGCACACAGGCAGTCGAGCACTAGCTTCGAGTACTGGGGGCACATGACGACACACGGGACGCCCGCCACTTGCCGTGCCACACATTATGTGTCACTATCGTACGGTATTTGGTAACTTTTAGGTAAAATAGTCTGGAGTAACTGCCCATCTATTACGGACAGGCCTTGTACCATCAATAAATACAATCATACATACATACACACACAAATTACATAGTTTGTGTTGCTGCAAACAAAATCATAAGTAACCAAATTGAATTACATATAAATAAGTTGCCTAACGTCCGCCACGCCACTATGTAGACAAATGAATGTCGCTTTCAAACGATTGACGGCTAATGGCTTTTCTTGCAGTCCTATTCAAATAATACACACTGGAAAATGTATCAGAGAAACATCAATGTTATGTGTTCTACACAACATAGATTGACTATACACTTATATTAAATACAGATGTATTTACATTTGATGAGAAACAGTAATTATAGCTCAACAACATTTATCTGTACTAGAAATGAAGTTAGTACTGTCTCACAGAGCTCAGTTTGATAAAATACCAAACGAAATTCACGCGAGCTTATTGGTAACAGAAAAATTAGTTAGTATTTCTATCATTGTATATTTGGACATGTAGAGTATTAGTGCGTGTGGTGTACCTGCGGATCTCCATCTCCTCCTGCGGGCGGCGGCTGGTGTTGTCGGGGAACACGAGCTCGGCCTCGTCCACGTGCGCCACGAGCCCGTTGAGGAAGTCGCGGAACTTCTTCAGCGCCGCGTAGAACGGGACCTTGTCCGCCGCGCGCGGCAGCTGCGCGCAGCGGGCCGACGACGACGGCATCACCCACATGTACTGTGGTATAGGGAATATTTTTATTTTATTTTATTGATCGATACGCTAAGAAGAACGTTGTTGACTCATCGAGTTGGACGCCTCATTATGAGCGGTTTAAGTTTTTGATGCTTAACACACAAGTAAAACCGACACTCATTAATCATATCGGCACTCAAAGTAACGAAGTTAAAAAGGTAAGTTTGGCAGTCAGTATTGTGCTTTTAATATATTTTATTCACATAAATGCGCTTTTTGTTATCATATAATTGTAAGTGTTCAAACTGACGCGACTCACAGTGTTAGTCCCCGCGATGGTGTCGGGCTGCTTGCCGAAGCAGAAGTCCTTCTTCCCGGAGAAGACCTCGTAGATGAGCTTCCCGTTGAACACGGCCACCTTGGGGCGGAAGGTCTGCAGCTTCTCCAGCAGGATGGCCGAGCCCTCCTTGATCTCGCGCCGCGTCAGGTCCGCCGAGCCCTTCGTGGGCCGCGCCACCATGTTCGTGAAACCGATGCCGAAGTTCAACAGCTGCAACACACATTACATTCACATTAGTGAACAATCATCTATGTACCCTATACTGATTGAATTACAAAATATTCCTAATTTCCTTAATATTGGCATTTGCAGTCTTATATCCAAGATAGTTAAAAGAAAAGAGTTGGGTAAATAGTTGGTAATTATGGTTTTCAACTAAACGATTAAAATTAAAACAGGTCAGATATCGTCGGCTCAATTTTGGTATTGTCGTTGTGGTAATGTATTTGATTCATTCCTATTACGGCTCGCGTTCGACAACAGACAACGTGGTCAACGGTCATGTCATGTGGGTAAAGCGTGTATTAATAACTTTGGATCGGTGGAGGAAAAAGCCCTCGTATATGGTACGGAGCCACCGCGTGCGGTTTCAGCTATATTTGTTGTAAGATAACGTCGTTACTCAACTTACTATTCTTTCCAGTCTGACTAACTGCCTCTTGGAAATAATTTTGAGGCATAGAAGTTGAGACAGTTATTCAATATCGTAACTACACTACACATGTCCAAGTAGGTATTTTAAAGTACTTAACTACTTTTCAAATCATCATTTTGCGATTTGTATGTTTTGTATTCTAAGACATCGCTGGCATGTTCCAATTTTTATTAGTAAATGTCGAGCTATTAAAGTCGAAATCAAATAAACCTTGTATAGAATACAGGATTTATATGCAGTCATTTTCATCAACTTATACGTACACAGGTCTACATAAGTTTGTGGTTGTAAGAGTAGCAGTGATACTGACCTTGTAGTCCTCATCGGCGCTCATCTGCTCCCGAGTGAGGCCGGACAGGTACAGGCACTTCCAGAAGTGGTTGCCGGGGCCCGCGTAGTGGTGCCCCTTGTACGCCGCGAACAGCCCCGGGTTTATGCCGATCTGAAACAAACATAGCGCATGCTGTGAATTATAACGTACTACCACACTTTATACTAAATACGAATTTAGATGGTACATTCATCATTTACTAATTTTTTTGTTTTGTGCACTTTCTTTATAGGCTAAACACAAATCCCGACATTTCATTCAAATAACTCAAAATCCATTAGACACAGTCAATAAGTCATTACTTAAATATTGACGCGGATATAAAACGGATAATTAAAACTTGCACACTAATGTCTCATTTAATTTTAGGTGTATCATTTGAATAATGCGCTGGTGCTAGGCAATTAGGATTTAATCTGCTAATTAGTGGAATATATTTTAAGAAAGTAGTTAAATCTATGTCAGCTCGGCAACCAGTGTGACTGGGATATAAAAGCGCACTCTAGCCGGTTTTATCGCAACAATGTGTGTGAAAACTGTTTGAAGGATGTAACATGGAGTCTAACTAGTTACAAAATAAACTACTTTCTTACTTCATTCAATTTCCGAGCCAAAAAACAACGCTATGCGTCTATTTTATTTGTTTTATAACTGTAACGGATTACCTTAAATAATACCACACATAAATGATTTCTCTTTAATGGTATTAAGTAGAATGTATAATTACAAATCTTGCAAACGTAATACTTCATGTGTAATAAAAGCGAAATGTCTTCCAATAGCTCATAAAACATAAATGTTAATAGGTAATTAATCCATTAATTAATAATTGTGCGCGTTATAAGAGTGATATCTGTGTATCAGGTTAGTGCACGCAAGCGGCGTCCGCGTGGTACAAACCGGTCGCCGTGTAAATTATACAGTATTGTGACCCCTCACACCCGAGCTTATGCTAATGCGCGCCGGTGGCCCAAACGCTGACGCATCCGCCACTGATCACACCCAGGCACTACTCGCTCACTCCAGTATGTCACAGACCACCGACACTATTTTTATCTCTACAATTGAATGCAGCAGATTTAGTCTCCGATACATTTTACATGACACTTTTGTCATGTAAATAAACAACACCTAACGTTTTTCGATGAATCCTCAAATAAGTAAGCGTAACAAATGTCGAATGTAATGCGGAATAATTTGTGCTTGTTATATAACAAGGACTCCAGCAGCCGCTAGCGGATGGTTTGGTCACACTACTGTACGACCGCGACGGCGTTACCCAAGGTAAAGCAGTAAGCAATCTAAGGACCTACTTTTTAATTGAGTAATTCGTTGATATATCTGTAGAACTATGCATTGTATGGCATAAATATATAGCAAACTGTTTCATTATTTACTTTGTATCAGGCAATCAAAAACAGTAAGTTTTGTAGTTGTTTCTTTTTTATAAAAATTCAAATTACTTTTTTGTAGGCATCTATAGTTTTAAATTGTGATTATGATAATGGTGACATCAAATTTTGTGTAGCGAAGTTTGAATAGTTCCACAGATGCATCGATGTTCTACAATGTATCTAGCACTATAGTTGTATAGTTGGCGATCATACTCACAATGATGATGTCGAGGTTCTCGGCGAGGTGGTCGGGCAGCGTGCGGCGCGACACCTCCTCCTCGCTCATGCCGTTGAAGCGGTCGTGCTTCTTGCGCTCCTTCACGGGCCGCGGGGCCAGCGCGCCCTCCATGCCCGGCTCCACCTTTATCTCCATGCTGGGCCAAACATAACTGGTCAACATACATACAAACGTACTGTTATTATACTGAAACATAGTTACACACCGCCCTACTGGGAGACTACTCTACTGGGAGTCCGCGTGTTCCTCCGTCCTAACACAAGTTTGTGCTCAACATTACGACATTTCTGTTGGTTTTTACTACACTACAGAAAGCGAAGAAGAATTCAGTATTATTTCGACTTATACGTTAGAGTGATGACAAGTGTTATTGTTTATTCTGATCAAGTTTCCTTAATCAGAATAAGCAATAATAACTGCTTATAATATATCACACTCTTGTAGGCACTGGTGGTAGGTACCACCTAAGTGTAATGTGGCCTTTTGTGTGGTTTTATGGGGCCTATACTCAAAGGAAATATTTGTAACCTTAAAGATATACATTTCAATACAAAATTAAGTAATGAGTAATACTGTATAGATTAGGTTAACGTTGATTGTGGGTAGAAGCAGGTGTAATGAAAAGAGGTTTAAATAGAAAGTAGTATATTTCAGTGTGAGCTACAGCGAGCCGGCTCCGCAGGCGTGGCGTATGAGCGCTGCGCTAATGTGTCGGACAGACGCCGGTTTTTATGTGTCGCCGTCCGCCCCGTGTGGCTGCCAAGACCGCCGGACGTCACTATTGTTTGCTTCTCACAAACATCATCAAATTATAGTTCCTACTCATTTGTTTTCTACTACGATTTTAAATGACCACTGAAAAACTAGCGCTGTTTACTATGCCGAAGATATCAGGCTTTCATGAGTTCGGGACTCCGTCAACTACACAGATTTATATTAAATTGTTTTAATAGGAGATTGTAAAAAGTTTTATACTTAAGAGCATATGAAGTTATCTGTTTTGACATGTCTATAACTTAGAAAATATACGACTCTTTTGAAATGATACAAGCAGTAAATATAATAAACCCGTATAGGAAATGAAATCTTAAGAGCTAATGTGTAAGACATATTTAGTAACAGTAAATTATAATTTATGTGTTATTAATAGATATGTTAGCTGATTTCATGATTAGGTACGGCGCAACTTTCCTGCCTGCTGTGGAGAAATCATTAGCACACGAGATGCGCTTATGTGACAGCGACGAGACGCGCTTATTGTACCTGTAGCCACTACTTGACGGTCCTAACAATATTATTGTGTGAAAGTTTCATTTGATTGGCTCGTGCAAACTTAATCATTTAGATACCAATCGAGTTATACTTAAACATATTTTCAAATTATTGAACTTGCTTTCAAAAGGCAGTGCATATGTAGGGAATCGGTAGTGTTATAAATTGCAATAGTTTTATAAAATCTTGAATTTATTTGTATTACGTAGAGGATTGTCACGGGTTGTGATTTATGTAAGTAAATCACGTCCGGTACTAATCAACAGCAAACGGATTTAGATAACATTCGCTACGGATGCGGAACTTATCCCGAATTAGCCACCACTACGGTACATTTATTATATATTTCATGCTAGCAAATGGAAGAACTTTAGACAATCATTCAAGGAGGCTATGCCTATACAATAAACTAAAGTAGGCTCATTTGAAGCTGTTGATATGTTATAAAAGGGCTATACTCTATACATTATTATTTCATACCTACATAGCCTGGGTGCAAATACGAGAGACTCGACATCGAATAAGGACAGTTATCTCTATGATTGAGGTATCTATACTAGGATTAGTAATCCATAAGGGTTCCCCGTACGTTAACTGCGCCCATTGACAGTTGGGGGGTCGGTTGTCAGCGTAGCGCGGGGCTCGCGGTGTGCCCGCGGCCAGACACCATTGTTCCGATAACAAAGTGTACATAAAAACCGTGCAACACATTTGCATTTTGTCATCGTGAAAGTATTGTCACAGCGGCGGTGGCCGGCCGGCGCCCGACGCGTTTTTCTTTCGTTTTTCTATTGCATTTTACTTTCTAAGAGGCCTCTTGTTGCAGCCGCTCGGCCAGCACTGGGCTAAGATTAGAATATTCGCAAAACATAATACGCATGACCCAGTAATCGTTTCCACGCCGCCGTACGTTATTCCGACGATATGTCCTATGTGCTGCATTACAGATTTTATTCGCGAGTCTTGTTTTATTATATAGGTTCTAGTTTTGTTTTATTATGTAGGTTATAGTTGTACTGGAAGGTTCTGTTAGTTGTAGATCCTATATGTCAGAGGCGGTCGCGGGGGGGATGCCGGGGCGGCGGCGGCGGCGCGGGGGAAGCGGCAGACGAGCTCGGCGGCGGAGCGTGGTCAATCGGTTTCCTCGCGCCACCCTAAACTGATCCAAGACGTTAGAAAGTGAATATCATCAGCTTTCCGTTTCGACGATTCCACCTTGATCTGATTATTTCGCTCAGATTTTTGGCTAGCGATAGTGCGGCTTCGGTTCCGGTACCGAAATACCCCCGCGACGTAAACACATCGCTGTTTCTGCGCAGGCGCGGCACAATCGGCGCACGCGCACGCAACAACATAACATCAAACGTTAATTAGCGGTTTATGTTGACGTCGCGATCAATCGCAGCACTTACAGCGCATATGAAGCCTGACGTGAAGATTACACCAGCGAGCGCGGGCGCGGGCTGGACGCACGAACACACTCGCATTTACATTGCAATTCACGATCAAACTCCTTTTTTTAATCTTGTTTGTGTTGAGTTATTTGCGACCCTAATGCTTGGAGCTACGTAAAGGAGGTTACACTGCCATGCTTCTAATGCGATCTGGCTAATAATATTAAAGCAGCACGAACATAGGTTTTTTGTTAAAACGTGAGCACGTGATGTCGGCATCGCGGTATGGTGTGCAGCAGTCGGGTGGCGGGTTCAGGCGTGGGTTCCGCGGCGGGAAGTGGGTCGCAGCGCGCAGCACGGAACGCTAATTCGGGCGCGGGGTCAGCGCCCGGCGCACGCACTAATTGTGTCACCATGCTGCAGCGACACCCTCCCGCCCGAGAGCCGCCGGCCCTTTATATCCCACTATCGCCGCTACTTCATTAATACTAATTACTATTGATAAGCGCCGCTTAAATGGTTTCAGGTGTAAGAATCGAATGTCGCTAGCGTCATTCAATTGCTTGGGATTTGAAATAGTTTCAACCTAATGCAAGGTTATATTATGAGGATAAATACAACTGTCAGTCTTGTACGCGTAAACAAAAACGACAGAACGATGTTAATTGCTGAGGTTTTTATACCGCCGAGATACATTTATAACGATGTTTGTTCTGTGTAGTACTCACCCGTTTTCGTCCTTGATCTTCTTCTTGCGGCCGCGCTTCTTGGGTTGCGTGAGCAGCATCTGCTGCGGGTGCAGCATGTGGTGGTGGTCGTGGTGCTGCAGATGCGGCGGCACGGCGTGGTGCTGCGGCTGGGCCAGCATGGCGCACATGGCCTCCTCCTCCACGAAGGAGTAGGGGTCGTCGCACTCGCGCTTGATGCCGTTGTACATGTCTTCGTGCGCGTCGCGCTTGCCGGGCGCGCCGTACTGGTGGTGCTGGCTCATGTCGTACGCCACCTCGGGCTCGCGCTTGAAGGCGTACGGGTCGCCGCCGTACTTGGGGAAGGGGAAGTGCTGGTACTGCGGCTCGGGCTGCGGCGGCGGCGGCGCCGGCGGCTCGAAGTGCCGGTAGGGCTCCGGCTCGGGCTCGTAGTGCCGCATGAGGGGCTCGTACGGCGGGTCGGGCGGCGGCGAGGGCTCCGCGGGCGGCGCGGGCGAGCCCTCCGCGCTCGAGGGCTTGCGGCGCGCCGCCTCGCCGCTGTTGCTTGTCTCGTACCCGTCGTCCTGGTTCTCCGTCGGCTTCGGCTTCTCTTCGCCCTCCTCCCTGGAAACACACACAATATACCACAAGTCAGTACCACTGCTCATCATACTTAACACAACATACATTATTAGCAAAAAGAAAGAGACAATCGTAAACACCGTGATGTAACGCGCAATAGATACTGTTTCACGTCGTATAGCGGTCACGTCGCTTCTACACAGTGGGAACGGAAGGCATAGGAGGGAACCCGCAAATGAAAGCGAAACGGAAAGCTCGCGCGACTCTGTCAATACAAGCCTTCATATTGCACGCTTTATATTTTTATACAGAAACTATCGAGTCCATTCACGAAAGTTGAAAAGTGAATTGTGAAAATACTAAAAGCCATTTTTAAATACTATAGATTACACTTAGTATTTTCAAAAAGTTTAGTATTTTCGTTTATAATTATTTATTTTGATCATAATTCTCGCTGGTACAACAGTCAAGGTTGATGATGTTCATTAATAACCGAGCAGTGACAACCACTAGGTGGCGCTACACCGCTAGTGCTGTCCTAGGTGAATGTATAATTGTATATCGCAACCGATGTTTCCAACACAATGACGTCAATGACGGTCTAGAATAGGTAAAATAAAAGAACTGCGGCATGAACTAGCGCTGCGTGGAGCCTAGGCGGTACCTAGCCGCGGCGAGAGGCTGTGACGGGCAGAGCCGCGACGCATCGTTACTCAAACTTAATGCAGCGTGCCGCCGTTACGAAAACGTCTTCAACCTGCAGATAATATGCTTTTACAAAATACACACATTGTTTCTTCCTTAATTGCCACAATGAGCTGTGAATAAAATTATGTATATTTTTTGTGTCGCGTTTATTATTCGCTGTAGTGTCACGTGAACGTGCGACCCGAGTGACGTCGCTCCGTGCAGCGCTCGCCGCCCGCAGCCGGTGCCCGCGTTGCCTACGGCACTGCGTTGTATGCCAGACTGACATTTTTCACGCGCAAGTAATCAAAGCACAAGAAATCTCCACCGATACTAATCGCACATGTTCTGGACTGGTGAAAGCCCCGTGTGCGTGATGTTTTATATATGAAATATACTATAACAACAAAAGTAAATAAATCCTACGGCGAGTAATGTGAGCAAGTGTAGAGGATGCCACGCATGTTAGGATAGCGGCTGTCCGACACTTTGCGAAACGGTCTTAAACAACGACAACTCTGCCATATTCGTCATTTCGGATTCTTCGAGGTTACAAAGGACTATGAAAAAAATGTATTTAAAAAATAGCCTATTAGGTTCTGCGACCGGGTGGTGGCGTCGCCGGCGGCAGCGGGCGCGGACGGCGATGGATCATCGCTCGTGTAGATAAATGTACCGTCTGCGGAGGCCGGTAGCCGCCTGCCGTGCCTCGGCTTAACGTCCCCAGTCACGCACATTCCTCACGTCACTCTCACGCAAATTCCAGACAGCCACCGATACACATATTGTGGGCAATACCGAGATACTTCTACTATCGAATCGTATGTTCAAGCCTTCTATGGACGGCACTGCAAGATATACTGCCGTTACAAAGATCTTACACATGCCAGAATCTCTTTCTAACTTCAATAAATCTGATCGAGCCATGCGGCGTACCTTGGGAAAGGCCTATTATACAAATCATTCAGCCAGTTCTAGTCCAGTAAAAATGAGAATAATATTGTCAAACTTTGGATAGAGGCGTACTCTTTTGGGGGTGGAATGAGCTGCACTACGATTGCTTAATAGGAGAATGACTATTTTCAGAATGCAATTTTGGGATGAGGTCTTTTGTCATCTTTGTTAATTAGTTCCAGGAAAAGTGTCACAGGTTCGGCCTGAAATTAATTGTGTGTTCATAACATCCAATAATTTGGAGATAATGTCACATAGATGAAAATGAAAATGACGTGTTACATCACATCAGTTATACCTACCAGCAGAAGTCTTTCGATAAGTAGAGCTGTAGCCGCAAATATTTTATAACAACATTATGATAACGCGGAAAATCTAAACATAAGATCAATTCGAAAAGTAAAGTGAATGTCAAGTAAGGAGTGTCAGATCAGAGTGCAGTGGTAGCCGACCTTAGCGGGTGATACATTAGCGATTGATTGAGATCGCGAGGTGCGCGTGTACGACTGTGCGAGTACGAGCGAGCAGTGATTGACCGGCGCGGGGACTCGGTGACACGGCGTTGCAAAGTTGACCGTCCGCCGACACGATACGTTACATATTCCGAAAGTAATATTTAGAACAGCTGATCATATGAGTATAAGCACTCGCATCGGACATTATGGCACATGTAATAAACATAAACGGCGCGCTGAATGAGCTCCATTCATAAAAGTGTTCACTTGAATTATTACCGACCACCACTTTACTTACTATTCTTGGACTCGATGTAGTAAACACAACGCACTACACAGTAGCCGTATTAGTATGCCGTTATGTAACTATTTATGAACTATCAACTTGAATTATTTGTTTATTTAAATGTTCAGATGTTAATGCTAATTCATTCGATAATAATATTATTAAAACAATATTGATGAGGAGCGATCCGTCGCCGTGGGAACGTGCGGCGTGCGCGTGTGTGCGTGTGTGCGTGTCCGCGCGGCGCCTGTGTGGCGTCCGTGTGGCGTGCGGCGTGGGGTGGGCTGGCTCCGTAGCCGCAGGTGGGGTGCGCTCACACTGCGCGCTATACATTTACAATCGCAATCCGAATACTTTGAATGCCTTAGCACGGTTTTAGTGAATGTATCATAGGGTTATTATACACATTATACATGTGTCTGCACGAAGCTTCGACCTCGCAGGCGACGACTCGGTTCAGCGCTTGGTGTACAGTGTATGGCTGGGGGTCGCGGGTCGATTCCGGCCGCTCGAGTATTGTATGGCTCACTTCTCCGACACGAGCCTCATTGTTAGTGGATGCGACTGTCTGTAACTCGGGCTACAATAGAGCTCTCCGGCCAAAGGACATCTTTCTTTTAACAACTCGTCTAACGATCGCCGAACCAGAATGAGAGAAGGGCGAAAGTTCACGCGCCCTGAACTGTGCGTGTGTGCGTCACTTAGCTAAGAGCGAGAGTTCTTCTAGTGTATTTATTATAAATGTGCCAATACCTAGAGAATACTTATATTACACGTATTATCTATGAGAACTTTCTTGTGATACATTGTTAACACATAATGTTGTGAAGTTCAAGCGAGGTAATGTTCTAGTTAGTCGGCTCGCCTTGTGGTGGGTACTTTCGATGTCTATGATCGATGGATGTACACGTGCCTTTATAGGGGGCACATCAATAACATGTAAGTAGGTACGCGGTGTCGTTTCTTAAAGCATTTAGTATTACGAAGCTTAAGTAGGCTCTATAATACGCTCAAGGTCGTTCACGAACACTTATAGAAATTCAGGTTATTTCGTATTCTCGGTTTTTGGTTTCAGCGTTCCTATAAACTTGCCTGCCAAAGAATCATTGATGGTTGAGTACTTGGTACTTAACCAATAGGAATATGAGCGTGGCTTCGTGTGTGACGCTGTATGTTGTCCCGGGCCGAGCCGGGTCGGTGCAGCAGCGCACAGACCAGGACAACGACCCAGTTCTGCGGCAGATAACACGCGCCGCAGATATTGACTCGATGATTACACTACAGCACGCCCCCCCCCTTCCCCCCTGCCCGAGCCTGATAACTCGCCAAGGCGTAGTGTACTCTGTCCTACAACATTACTTACAAACGCCTCAGTGTGTGCCGCGTACCTACCTACTTACTACTATATTATATATGTAGCTACCTACATATACACTACAGTCTACAGCTATATATCCCAACGAGTCGTCGACGCCTGACGAACGAGCGTATCTCGGCGCTCGTTGCTAGCAGCTCAAGTCTAAATGGTTTTTTGTGAAACGCAAGCCCGAAACCACGTCTAGCTGACCCACATTTCTAAACTCATATTGACCCGCTTAGAAAACTTAGTTTTTGTCTAGAACCGGCATACAATTAAATTGTAACGCAATATTCGGTACGTGGAGTGCACACGTCACCGCGGGGAGGACACTTCCTCTTACAGATACTAGAGTAGGTAATGTGCCATCTATTGTTATATATCTACTCGGTAAACATATATACATATGGCGAACATAGCATGAATTCTGTGTTTCGCACTCCGCACAAGCCTGTGCCTGCGATTCGTTGAGGTGGAGTTAAACTCACGTTATAACCCAGTACCGTTAACCTCTTCAGTTCGTCAAAATTTATATGCACAAGTGCAAAAGTACGTGAGTGCGCTGCTCGGACAAATTATATGGACGGCGCAAAAAAACATGGTGTGTGCGTTACTACTGCAAACACCAAGAGTAAATAGGTGTTATTTGGGAACGAGAATATGTCGAGTTAAGTTATACGGTGTGTCCGTGTAGGTGTGTAGTGCGGACAGATGCGCTGATGTTATTGAGTGGCGTGTCGGTCGATGCTATGATAAAGGTTCTGTCCTACAAGCTGACAGGGAGAGCCGGCTCGCTTGGGCGCTGGGGAGGTGACCGGCCGCCCGTAAAAACGAACCCGACCGCTAGCAGCACGCCAGCCGACACTCCACACACGTACCTACACTCTACACGTGTACGTATAGCGAGCTGTAGTGGGAGTGAGCTCCTACTTCGAATACGATTGTTTCAGGATTTCGTTTGTTTCAGCCGCCTCAAGTCCCAGCTGTTCGCAGTGAAACGGTCCCACGATCTCTCCAGTATTCGCTTAAATGAATTAAAAATCTTGAAAATGCGGTTAGGTGAACAATATGGTAGGTAAGTAGGTATGGTACGAACAGTATAGATAGGTAGTGTACGCTCGGGTACCTATCTCTGAATAGTTAATTAGGCAAGTATTCGAAGGCGCGACACTGCGTATTTCGTAAATGAGTTTTTGCTCACAGTCGTTATGTAATTTAGTTTGGGGCCAGGCAGCGGGCCGGCAGCGGCGGCGGCGGCGGGTGGTGGCCGCTGTGCCAGACGCGCGGCGTGTCTTGCTCGCCGGCCGCAGCCGCTCGGATCGATGCGGCTCGAGCTGCCGGTACCCACACTTATTAAGTACTCACTACTCGGTACCTCTATCGCCACCTTGCTGCTGAATATTGAATGCGTTAAACGTTGTTCTGTTGCCACGACACGTGGGTAATTGTTTCGATGACGTGTCCCTGACGACCCTGCCTTGTCTCTCGTGTGTCGTACGACATGTGTGGCTGAGACCACGTCATGAGTGCACTTTTGAAACTCAGTAACTTCAGGACCATATTCTTTGACAAGGAATTAATCATACTCATTTACTCTAAGATCGCCGAGACCCATGGAAATAAGTTACTTCACAGCATGGGGTTGAAAACATGTATCGATATGGAAGAGGTTCAATATCCAGAAGATAAGACCGGCATTCTACAAGCCGTTACAGAACAGATGTAAGATTTTGGTCAAAACATGCCAATGAAGTAGGCAGTTCTTAGCGAAACACCGAAAGACAAGCGCAGCTGACTGAATTTTTAGTTGGAGAGTGGAGAGGCTTAGTACTTTTGCGAAATAAAAAGTAAAATTGACATTGGCAAGCTTGTTTTAGCTGCCATCACCTAAACAAAGAGGAAGAAATGTGAATAAGACCACCTCGTGCATTACAGTGGCGTATTGATTTCAACACGAGACCCAGCAAACTTCTAACACGTTGTAATGTTCTTGTTAAGTATGAAGGCTCGTTACACTTACCAGCTAGGCTAAACTAAACACATAACAAACATTCTAATGCCTCACTACCAACAAAATTAAAATTTTTGAATAAATAGTTATTCATGTCAAGAATTTGAGCGCAAAAAATGTGGCAAGCGAGAGTTGTAACGTTACATATGGTTCTGTACATGTGTTATCTGTTCACCATCTATGTATGTGGTTACACAAGTAGCGAGTTAAGTATGCACGGCCGAAGGTACAACATCTCACTCCGTAGTAAAGTGTATATATGTACACTATATAGGTAGGTTCTCACTAAGCAGCAAAACATGGATCTCTGGTTTTACCAGGATACGCTTACACGAGCGAACCGTATAGTTACCTTTTACACGCAGACCAGTTTACAATAGACTTTTTTCATAAAGCAATCCTTAGGTAGAACTGTCAAGCCGATATATTTTTGTGTAGGATTCACATTCCCAATACACGTGCTCATGACATAATAATACTTTTTTAAGGCGTGTATAAAAAGTTAATGTGCTTAATTTACTGTTTCTGAAATGCTCAACAGGTTTTACGCTATTAAATATGTCCTTAACTTAGGCAATGAATCGCTGTTACAATCCAAAAAATAAATTGTAGCGTAACTAGCTAAGCGTAGCGTAACATACATAGATTAAGAATTACGCATTTCAAGGCAGGTTTAATAGGACATTTTTCTTGCCGTTTCTCTTACATCTTTGCGGATCTCTTAAACAAATTATTTTCAGTAGTAAAGTAATAATTACGTATTCTATAAGTTTACATATTCGGTGGTGTCGGCGCCGTACTCGCAAGGATGTCGTTTGCAACATTCCTAACATTATAACAATACTGTGCCGAAACTGTTAGCAAAAACTTTACGCTTTCAACTTCAAATACCGAATATAATTGAAAAAAACTTGGCGAACACTTTTTCATGGTTCGCTGTAAACCTGTTGATATAATAACTTGACTATTATCATGAAACTTTGCCGCCGAAGTAACAATGACCCTGCGGAAGGCTGTGAGAAGACACGACCAAACGACAATGTATTCAAAATAAGACTAGTATCAAGTATAGCTGCTGCTTATACTTATACAGCGTTTATTTAGCAAATTTTTGACTAGTTCGGTTAGCTTATAAGTACTAAGTAACAACAACAACCCACTGTTTTTTGCATTTAAACCTCTTGTGCCATTATCTACTTTAAGTTAAGGCGCTTGCGTTGTTTATGATCACTTTGCAGCAAGCACTTAATTTTGAGGTATTTGCTTAGAAAAAAGATTTCGAATTGCTTAACTCTGATAATATACATTCTCGTACATTTCGCAGAACAGTATCACTCTCATGGAAAGGTGGCGAGAATTTTATCATTTTCATGCACAATTTCAAATTGACACGGCATAGGCCATATGCCAGCTGCGTCAAAGACATTTACTTTCTGTACCACATAAGCGAAGCGCTCGGTATGTGAACAGTTTCGGTTGTTAAGAGGCCTATTTATGAGGCGTGGAGGCAGGCAGAGCAAATAGGCAGATGGCCAGGGTCAGAGCTTAAAAAACAGGTTTCGAGCTCATTAGCAACCGCAAGCACTTGTACGTAAGTAATGTAAGTATCTAGATAGGTACAGTTAAGTATATCTGGTGGCCAAGTAACGAGTCGTCAACTTTGAACAAGTGAGTAGGCGTGCTTGTGTGCGTGTAGTGTGTGCCTCGCAGCCGCGAGATCGACGCGCGGACGAATAAATTTGCCTGGCTCCGTGGCTGTACGGTTTCCGTTCACAACGGAAAAAGTTTTTATAACTAAGTTGTACAACGTGTGCTCGGTGTGTCACAATCGTGCTTGATAGAGTAATGTCAAGTGTCAAGGCAGGGTGGAGCGCGGGTGGCGGCGGCGGTGCTCGCGACGCCATAACGTTATTCTATGTCTTTCCTTATAGCCTCGCATCTTGGATATATGCGCATTTTATCTCGACGCCTCACACGTAAGAGCAAGTTTCATGAAAGAGGTTTTGGGGTGCATGCGTATGCTGAAGGTACATCTAAAACAAGTCCATGCCATTCTGTACATTTTTGTTTTACTTTAGGATATCAAGTCATGTTTCTTTTTCATGTATGTCATTTCAGTACTTAAACGGGTTTTCTCCAAGAACTTACCAGTAGATCTCGGAGTATGGATAATGACGTCACAGGACAAGAGTCACGGTACCCACGCATGTACCAGACGGGGCACACTCACGTGTACTCCACTCAAAGGTAATCAATATATCATTTGAGTAAACACGTAGTATCATTATAATTGCTTGCAAATAGGAACGAGGCCGCAGGTTTTCTGACAAGAATACTTGTTTGTGTTCATCCATCGTCACCGCGTAACTTTCTGACTAGCGATAAAACGTTCCTAGCTATTTTGTAGGCAACTTATAAATTCCCAATTGCTGAGGACAAGACGAAAAATATTGAAATTTTACATTCAAGCACGCGAGAAGGCGGCCGGATACCTCAATATCCAATAGCCGCCTTCTTTATTTATCTTTTCGCTATATCCTCTACTTCCCCTATTGTTAAATCTCAATGGCGTGTGTCAGTGTCTGCGTGTAATTTGCATGTTCGCATAGCAACCCTACCCACAGGTCAGAGGCCAATGTCTAACGAACACGCCGCGCGCCGCCGAGCTGTCGAGACGACGAGAACTCTCGCGCTACGGACCGGTGCGTGTTTGGAGTTCCCTACCTTGTACTTAACGTAAAAAAGATACCCTTATAGGATCACTTCATTGTCCGTGCCTGACAGACGTACCGGACTGTCAGTCAAGATGTTTACGCTCAGGTAAACGTGGTATAGTTTTGGAACTGTTTTCAAATATGCAGGTAAAGCACAAATCAAGCATATGTTAATATAAATAGAAGGGACATTTATATCGCTTCCATACATTTGCAAGTAGCTCAAAACTTACATGGTAACTGCTGTTATTTTTTAAATGAATGTCAAATTTTACCGTGCCGTAGCTACATATGTGGTGAGCAGTATTGATAGCAGAGTCGTACGGAACCATCGGAACGCGAGCCAGACACGTACTTGTACATTTTTAATCTGTCCCGTAGCTCGTCCACGTGTAAAAGGTTAGGTAATTGCGATTTCAAGACCGAATACTGAGAAAGAGAGGCAAGTTCGAACAGCAAGGCGAATGGGATTCGACTAGCAGCGACCAACGACTACGTATTAACTAGACTAACTATAGTATACTTCTTCCAGGGCCACAAGGCGGTAGAAGATGGTCCTTATCAAACAAAATAAGCTTAGAGTAGAGATTAAGAAAAGAAAGTATCCACCTATACACAGCCGAGCGTGCAGGGATCCTCGCATACAGCGAAAGGGCGGTTTGTTGACAAATGAATTGATCGACGTTTGGCAGCGAGTCGGGCGACCGCTGCCGAGGACACCAGCTCTATCTATAGCTCGGCACATTCATACTCTGAGGTCCGTGCGAACACGTCAAGTCTTGCTTATGGGCTAATCATAGCGCCAAGTGGTATCAACACGAGATTTTTTTACACAGATTAGTCACGTAACGTGTTCGCTACGTCACGAATTACTGAATTTAACGCAACGGACCATAAAATAATATTAACGGGCTTGTGATTCGTTCCTGCACTTTGCGAGTGTCCGTGTGTATACTACAGAGTGTACTATTTATTTTATTTCATTTTTGCAAACATTGCGAAACCCGTATCTGCCGTTGCCTGCAGTGGTTCACACGAAAGTTTGTAAGATATTATATTCGGATAAGCTAATGATGGCCATTTAGGAAATTAGTTAAATTATTACGGATTGAAATGATTTCGAAGCAAATCATTTTAATTAAGATTACAACATTATCTTAAATTTTCATTTTTTTTATTATCACACGTTGAATACCATCGAAAACCTTAACGCAGGCACTAGGTTCCACAATTTGAACGCTACGCGTCTAGCACTATAAACGGCAAAGGCGGAGGGGCTAAAATGGCTCGCAATGCACCTGCAAGGCAGAGGTATACCAGCGGACGGTGTCGGCACACTGCATGTGATGCGTTACACGCCGCTGACACTAATTAGTGCTAAACCAAAGCTGCCTCCGCCTATAATTAGTGGTGTAATGTAATACAGGGGCGGCGGGTGTTCGCCTGCAGCATCGCACCAGCCCCGCGGCACCACCGCGCCGGCACGCGGCTACACCGGCGCCCTCGCCGACGATACATAATATACGTACATCACACGTTTACTATTAAACTCTTCCACGAGATGGGCATTTCAAACGTTTCGGGTTATCAAGTCGTTTTCAAAGACAGTTTATTTTATTGCTGGATTATTATTATTATCATCAGATTAATGATCAACTCATAAATTAATTAAACTCAATATTTAATTAAACACCTCGGACTGAACCAGAATTGTCCTGGAGCAGGCCTTCAAATTAGCTGAGAGAGGGATTAAATGTTGTGCTCGCTAGCTCACCGTCCCGATATATTTTAGGCGAGCAGAGCGAGTGAACGCGTGGCCGGCGTGGCGCAGCGTTACGTTATGGTTAGTGTGAGCTCGCCTTAAGGGCTCGCCCGTAGCACGCAGGTGCAGCCAATGTGCACTACGTATAGTACGTACACGGCGCTGCAGTACGTATCTATAGCGAGCGCGTTATAAACAAAGACTTTTTATTGTTATGGGTAACAGGAGAGCTTGTATTAGACGCCACGCTCACGGTAGCCAGGTAAACTGCTGACTATAACCTGCAAAGCGGACACCGTTCATTGTGATGCGAATAGCTGCCCACACTGTGCGGCAGTTACCTATTCCCAGGTACAGCTGCACTCTGAAGGACAGTAGCGACACAACTGACCAAACGTTACGTTGCTTGGAGCGTTTAGTGCATTATAGTCGCACTAGCTTCGCTCTGCGGTGTTACTAGCCGATAAAAGAAAAGTCTGTGTTTATCCAAGGTGTCTGTCTACCTCCACACTAAATATTATCATAATTGGTCTAGGCGTGAGGCATGAAGGTGACAAGGTAACAAACATGCATACCCGCTTACAAATTTCGCCTAATCGAGTGTGAGAGAAAATGAGCCTTAAGCTCATAATAAACTATCGTTTATTTACATAGAGGAAACTCGCGCAGGACATCAAGGCGTGCTTTAATGAATCTACTAGGGAGCATAATCCCAGGAGTATATAGTTCAGAGAAGACAATGGGCTGCACGTAGCTGTAGGATAGTGATATAGACGTCACCCTGAAACCGGTGCGGTTAGGAGCGTGTGCACTGCACTGTGATACGGCTCGGCCGGCCAAGTCATCCGATTTGATTGCTTGGAGACTTTGCTCGGGCCGACGCCATGACACTCGCATCACGACATCTACACCGCGCTGTATAGCCGGGCTCGTACACTACGTAAGAGCTTATTTCGCTGAATTCGCCATGCTACATAAATTGAACAGTTTTTGAGTAAATCTTTTTTGTTCACACTTAAGGCAAGGAGCCAAGGATACTATTAAATGGTTTAGACAACGTAACTCTGTTTGAAATACATGATGCGGGTTATCTCTTTGGGCGTTAAATGAAAATAAAGCTTTTTAATAAGCCTTGACCGATAATTTAGCCAAATATGTCGGTCAAGGCAGACACATGATTGGTATTTTTGTAATGTCCACTATTAGATAAGCCGGCAGTACGAGCGTACAACTGTAAACACGCCAATACAAATGTCCAAACATGACTTTTTATATGTTTCAATTGTTTTGTTCTCTGATATCTGATAAGGAGCAGAGCGCGGCTTATCTGAGGATTTCCTCCATCGCCAGCCTGCACGCTTGTAAATCATGGCTGGCAACAATCTTCTAACGCGATACACGCCTCGTGTTATAATGATCTTGAAAATAATTAAATATAATTACTATATTCTGTGTGCTGAGACTTTTTGTTGATTATCTTTATTTCCCAGAGGACATCTAAGTGACTAACTGTGCTAGTTTGGGACCAGACATTAATATTTATTTGTCAGAAGTCCAACTACGACAAGTTTTAAAAGTCATGACTTTACGGAAAAGGACTTTAAAGATGTCACATGTGACATTCATAAGAAAGTAATGGGCTATAGATAGATGCGTCTACATCTTAAACGAAAGATTAATCAATTCGTCAATAAAAGACGATCGTTTGTCAATTAATTCATATCATGGATGACGACATTAATAAGAATTAAAAGTTATAATATTGCAGCGTTCTATAAACACCATCCACACAACTGGTGTATTAGGATATTAGTTGTATTAGAATTAATAGCATACCTAATTTTCCATGTTTCTTCGGCTGAATTAACTCCTTCTGTTCAATAACTAAGAATTGACATATTAGTTCAACTAAAGTACCTACTTGATCATAAGCCAATGAGAATGTTTTATGTACTACATCCCTGTTACAAATTTAACTTAATTTGTGAATATACCTATATGAATTAATTTATATTATCAAGTGACATGTACATTATGAGGTCTATTGAAGCCTAATGACAATTTTACTTTAAATGTACAAGTTTTAAGTATTTTTTGCTACAGAACTCTAAGACTACTAACATTAACTTCTTTCAATTTATTTATATTGTTGTTCCCACATTGTCATCATACTTGGACAATGTGGGCATAAAAAATACATATTTTATAAAATAATAGCCATCCAGCCAAAATGAATACGCAATCATCAATTTTTTCATGAATTAAAAATTAATTTGTCAGAAAATGCAAGCTTAATAACATAGAAATAAAATAAATATGAATTTGTAATGTACATTACAAAATTCACACTGCCTGAAACATTCCTTCTGTTTATACAATAATAATTATAAAACCTTTGTCTCGTTAGTTAACCTAAAACTGAAGCAAATGACAGTTAATATAATAAAAAACATGATTTACAATTTACTGAAACACAATCAGGTAGCTATCATTTGTGGTTAATTACTAAGAGTAAAGAGAGCTCAGTTCCTGTGAGGGACATCATAAAGGAAAATTATTAGTATAATGTTTGTGAGGTTGTATTATCAAACGCTTGGACATGTCCTCCTCGCACTCACAGCACTACCTACATACATATACATTATATGTACGACTATAAAGCATGTGTCATACTAATTTATATGTACTGTATTTAATATATACTGAACAATACTGTTAGCAACAAATTTTTCGAGCTAATAGTTTAAAAATACAATATTAGTTTTTGTTTCAGCATTGGCCAATATTTATCAATAAAAATTACAGCATATTAAGTTGTTATAAATTCTACTTTTTAGTTCTATTTAAAAAAAACTATTATGTAGGGATTAGATAGTATTTCAACAGAGTAAACTTAAACATAGTATACTATATGACAACTAGTAAATCATGTGTAAATAATATGAAACATGTATTAAAATGTTAAGTAAACAGCAGATAAGCCATTGTGTAATGTATAGTAAGCTAACTGCCACAACTGAGAGTAGTGTACATATTGGGCCGGTTGTAAACAAACACTATGTACTGCCAGTAACTCACCCAGCAACGCACCTGCCTGGCCCACCGACGCAGCTCATCAGAGTTAGCACACTTCCTGACTGACTGCCATCACATCATAACATCAGCCACAACACTGTCTCTGCCCTATGCTAGTGTATTGTGTCACAAACTTCCATGTTTACACCACTTGATTATTTCATTTGTTTAGTCTGTTAAATGTTATGTCTCAATTGACCATTCAATTGTTTAATGACTATTATAAAGTCTACTACAAATTGTTAATCAATGATATTAAATTATGTTTATTGTATAATGAAGTTAATTCATCTTACTTGTAAATTTAATGTTTCCAATACATACAGATGTTAGTAAATAATGACTTTCTTAGATATTAATTGTTTATGAATGTAATCACTGCACATTTCTTCATGTTTTCAGACACTTTTAATGAAAATGATACCAAAATTGTTTAGCATTGTAATATGGCAGACACTATGTCTAGAGATCAATGTTAGGAACAGAAACACAATGCTTAACACATCCTAATAGAACACAGGATCAATGAAGTTTAAAAACAAATTGAATTGCTATAAACTAGTCTGAGCGAGGGAACTATCCAGTTTAACACCATTCAACAAAGAATGCAGAGATAAAACAACTTAGTGTGCAATCATGAGCATGATGTAACTCACTCACTTGAAAACCTGTAGTCCTTCTAGTTTTATCTCTCCTACCAGTTTGTTAATAGTTTGCTAAGCAGGTAAATGACCTGAGTGTAGGTATGGGGACACAATGCCAACTGTGTGCCAGCCACAATAGTGCACATCACCTGAGCATGAGGCCGGCCGCTGATCACATGGACTGCACGGGTTGCTGGGCCACCTCTGCTTCACGCTCACTCTCACAATCACATCCAACACTAATTGAAACTGTTTAATGAGCAATTAATGTGAAATTGCTATATTTAATAGCTGAGACACGGTCATATACACAGAGATCATGCTAGCGGCACACTCTCACAGTCCAAGTCCCCAGTGACACTGTTGCACACACACACTGCACTGGGCACTGCCACACAGAGCAGCGCGGCCCCGGGGCTCGCGACGCGACTGCGGCACGCGCCTGCCTCTCCTGCCAATCCCAATCACTACCTAACCTCAAAATGCACACTAAAATTAACAATTGACAATCACCCAGATGTTAGCAAAGACAACATATACACATGACATCACCCCCTTCGCGGAGTCGCACGAAATTTCACAAAGAACGCGAACGCTGGCCGTGCGAGGCTAGCAGTATGGATTTGTGGGCAAAATGCTTTGTTTGAGTAGGTAGGTACGTACTCGCAGCCTTCACTGCATATAGCTATAGGTAGGTAGGCGCGTATGTTAGGTATGTGTAGTGTGTAGTGCACGGGTTATATGCACCTAGCCATAATTCACTCGGGCGTTTGGTGAGCGCCACGGTCGGGCCGCGCGGCCGAGGCCGAGCGCCTCTCGCGCCGCCCTTTGTCTCGGGGGCGGCGCGACAGGTTTCGTGCGCCCCGCAAAAACTGTAAACACGATTCTGATTTACGATCCCGGCTGTCCGAGTCATTCATACGGGTGGCACCGGGGCTGTGCGGGAGGCGGTCACGCTCGGCCGCCGCGCTCGCTGCTCGATCGCTATCAGCGCTGGCCGCGGTCCGCGGTGTCCTCGCCTCGGCTCGCACGAGCACTAGCGCGAGCGGACGATGCGACCGTTTCGAAATGGCGCAACGCGGAGGCCGTGACGCCGCGACCGCACGAGCGAGAGAATGTCCGCTCGGCGCGAGCGAGAAACGAGCGCGGACGGGCCGTTTCGCAACCTCGGATGGGCTCGCGGGGACCGAAATAATCCACGACGTAAGAACGCGGGCGGAACGACCACGGCACGCTGCAGGCGCTAGGTGCGGGCAAGACGCGATACTCACGGCCTGGCCACTCGCAGCGGGTCAGCAGCGCCGGCGTCCATGGCGCGCCCAGGCCCTGGCCGCGGCCGGGCTCCGGGCCGTCGGCCGAGCGACGCAACACTCTCTCCAATCTCACTCAAAACGCGACGACGAACACCGTCGCATCATCTCGACGACACAGCACATCGACCACAGCACTTCGGTACACGTATAAACACTCCGCGAACGGTGTTTTGTTACATCGGTTGACTTTTCTTTGAAAAATCAATATACATTTTCCCAGAGTTTAGAGATACGGACGAGTCGATGTCCAGCGCAGGTTAGGTGCGTGAAGTTTGCAAGCTTTTTTAGCGCACCGGTGTTACCAACATTTTTTTGCCCATTTTTTGTTTGGGTGTTGTGATTTTTTTGTGTGATTTGCAGCGCACTTCAGACTAGTCGCGCAGCGTTGGGTCTTTCATAATGCTCGCGTGTCGCGCACAGTGGCGCCATTATTTGAAATTGTAACCTACTTGCTAGTAGGTTACAATTTCAATTTAATTTCGTTAGGGGTTTAAAGTATACAAGAAACATTTAAAATTAATATAAATTTATTTTAATTATAAATAAACATCTACATTACATGAAGTAAATAATATCTATGAATAATAAAATTGTAACTATAGGCATACTACAAAATAGTTAACCAATAAGTAACCAAAGGGCACAGGTAGAATGAGATGTGATAATATCCGAAAAATAATCATGTACTTAAAGATGATGTTGCTTGTTTTGTAGAAACAGCGTTTCGGAATTAAGTTGGAGGAGTTGAATCTCACTTTAAGCAAAAAAAGTGAAGAGATCACACCTCCACTTGATCCTTCACGCGTCGTTGCTTCATGGTGTTTCTATACTTGGCAGGTGACAGGACTGGAGCTGTTGTCCAACACCGGTGGTAGAGTCAACGGCCGATGACGTGATGAGGCGGCTCCACGCGTGAGCTGGAAAGATAGATCTGGCAGCACATGGCTCAAACTGTCAAGATCCCCTGTCCAACTCAGACGTGAAGCCTACAATGTGGCAATGGCAGTCTTCAAACTCGAACACGAACTCTGAAAAGCGGAATGAAATATTTATACGACGTCAATGTATGGTGCGTATTTGTTCAGTGTGACTATCACAGCGCGCGCGCTTGATACGGAGCCGGCCGACGCGCTATCACTGTTCAGAAAGGTGCGGCTTGTTTTCTCATACAATTCGAAAGAACTACGCTTTTCCCTATCACGTCAGCGACCCTGCAAAGTTCTGTAGCGAATGTACCAACGATAATTAAAATATAATTAGTACGTACTCCGAGCGGCAAATCACACGGAGTGGGACAACACATGTGCCATTGGACCACCATATGTTATTACGTAATCATTGTCGTTTTGTATTAACAGTGACACTAATTCTCCGCGAAACAGTCAGTACGGCCGGCCGTGGCTTGGGTATGGTGACTAATCGCGAGTGAAGAAATTTACAGAATCTCGCTGGATCGCCTACTTGTGCCACGTCGGCAGCTCCCGAAGATGCGTGGTAAGACTTGTTATATTAGAACAAAGTTAAGTATCACCAATTTCCGAATAATTGAACGACACCTGCAACCATAACAGCGGCGCGGCGTCCTTGGTTCCAGGCGGCGCTCCCAGCGGGCGGCGCGAGGTCCTGCAGCACTAGTTACACACGAGCAGCTCGACTTCACAGTCAATCGTAATCACAGCTCACAGTCCGATAGAGACCCGATCGATCGATGGGCTCATATTTATACTTTCGTCGATATCTTTAGATATGATATCGGTGTACTGACACGAGGCACAAACGTCCACCATGATTGTGATAAGATTCGACGGAACGGGGAATCGATTGGCCCCCGTCAGCCGTATCAGGCGCGCAAACACTCTACTCAGCCAATCGGCAAGGTATCGGTGATAACGCGGGCACGGCGTGCAGCGCGCGCTGGCGGCGGCGCCCCACGCCGGCCGCGCGGCGCTCGGGCGACCGGGGCCTGCGCCTCCGACCCGCTATCTGCTGACGACGACAACATCACACTCACTACATGTCTTGTTTACACTCGAGATACACCTTTATTACATTATAATTATCTAGCTGCTGACAGATAATTCCATTATTTTCTCATAGCTTCAAGAGAGAGGCGCAAACTGTCAGCCGATGAGATTAGAAATCACAACGCTTCTATATCTAATGATTCACATTGATAACCGTTGTTGCGGGTGTCAGGCAACTTTTTATAAATACCACCTCATGAAACCATTATTGTTACTGAGTTATCGTCCTCGTTAGCATCCTCGTTAACGTAAGATTTGTATGTAGAGATATTGGAGCAACATGATTCATACCTGCATAAACGCGAGTGGTACAACGTGGCCGATAGGTACCAACCCAGTTAACTAGGATATATGATACGTGGAAGAATTTCGACATTTTAGATAAGGTGGCAGAGGCGCGTATCAAACGGTGTCATTTGATAAGACACAAGGTGTGTGTTTTCTGGAGCATATGATACACCTGTCTGAGTACATACACATATCACACAAATACAAAATATGGATATGGGTGGGTAATAAATCCTACGAATAATACTAGTTTATTTTGCTGAAGCATCAACATATTTTGCCGAAATGGCTGATACAAGACTTTTATCCAAAACTGACTGGTTGTACTGAACTGTCTGATGGTGTCAGTCTTACAAGTAGACTTCGTCTTTTTAAACCTGCTTAAGGAAAAATATTCTCCTAACTTCCCACTAACAGAAAACAATAAGGTAAACCAATTTTTATTCGAATTCCTACAGGGCTTATTATACTCCATTTGAGTCTCCATTCGATTGGCATGTTTTTTTTGTATGATTTTGTATAATTTATTATGAAATGCCCGACTGCAGAGTATTCTACGCTAAGGACGCAATAAGTAATTAATAGGCTGAACAATTGTTTTCCAGAGATTAGAAACATGACACTATTCATATCTCTTTGTTTTATGAGATTGGATCTACAATAATTGTTACCTAGTAGTTCTCGACGATAAAACAATTTGACACATTTACCTAGAAACATGATAAACATAATATATATTTTTTAGCCGTTGTGTAATGTGCACACCAGTCTCTAAATTTCTTTAATAAGTCAAGGCACAATAGTTGAGACTTGATCGTATTTTGATGTTATGATTTGGAAAACTTGTTTGAGGAGTTAAACTCCATATTAGTTGAACAAAAAAGTTATTTTCAAAGAGTTTTCTGCTCGCAGAAAAAAACCAATATCGAGGGTAAGAAATATCAAATAATCACAACTTTGATTTTAAGAGTAGAATTATTGTAAGACTTGGTTGGTTAAAGTAGAGTAAGCATTTCCAGTAAATACTATTCGAATCTGAAATAGAAAAACTCTCTAACATTAGAGAATCGACTCTATTTTAAATGCTTTGTTTTTATTATGGTTTCTGGTTTATAAAGTAACAGACGTTTTTGAAAGTAGTTATTAGGTATAAGATTTCTTTTTGGTTTTAATAATACAACATAATGCGAGTGGAAAACAGCGATAAAAGTACTTACATGCAGCGGCAAACGAGCGACTGCCCCAGTTCACAATATTATCAAAAGAGGCTTCGAACTAATAATTTGGTACTTTACAAACTATTCTTCTACAATTTTTATGCAAGTATTTTATCTTAGAGCATAAAATAAAAGTCAAATATTCCTGCAAAAGATTTTTGTCAAAAATAGTTTGACAAGAGTCAACGACTCCATCGATTTTCTTTACAAAAAAAAAACAAATATGATGAAATCTGAAGCAAAGAGGTTTATCTATCAGCGTACGATAAGGGACCCTATTTGTGCGAAGTTTGACGCTCTCACCGCTGTTCTAGAACGTGTTATGGAGCCCTATTTACAGCCAATGCTTCGTAGAAATTATTATTGAAGTCCAAATTGTTGAGTGTCACCTTTCAGCGTAAACTGATAAGGAGCAAACATCGAGTGTTGATAAAGATTTGTTAACAGGTCCCGGATCTAACACCAGCGAAGCGTTGTAAACACCCTATAACTGGTATACATTACACACGTGACATGTTTTGATGCTTGTTTGTTTATTATATTTTATTTAATGATCAAGATTAGTAATTTTCTTTTTAATTGGATATTTTTGAAGTCCCAATTACTCTTCATTCAACAGTAAAAGTCTAAATATATCGAAAATCTTGTAAAATAATAAGTAACCACCAGAAACAATGCATGATCTTAATTGAGTAAATTCTCAATTAAGATCATGTGTCGTTTTGTTTGGATAATTACTTGCTGGTAAGTATACGGAAATGTGAAAATGTTAGTCTTTTTATCATTTACACATTACCGAGTTTTCTGTTCTTAAACAAAAAAGTTGATGTTAACTTTGTACAAATTTCTAACCGTAAAATCTTAATTACTATTATTCCTAAACACTTATCCATGTTTAAAGCTTAAAAAACACACACACAATATCATACTCCACCGGCAAATATTCACACTCAACAAGTTTTTAAAGTCATAAAACATGTGATGTGTCAATTCAGGTTTGTTGACAACCGGTACCCAGCGCGGACCGTTGTAAAGAGAGCGCGAAAACGCAAACGTACAACCATTCATCATAAAACATAAACAAAACAAAGTATGTTACGAGGTAAAATCAATCGATGCACTGTCCGAGTGCACAGGCGATGAATCAAAACTGCAACAAAATAAGAAACAAAATCGCGAGCAGTATGAATATCGCGGGCGGGCAGGGCGGCTTGGGCGGCCGGGCGGGCGGCCGGGCGGGCGGCGGCCGGAGCGAGCCGCGGCCGCGGCTGGGGTGGGGCGGGCCCTCGCCGCCGCCGCCGCGGCCGTGAACTGGAACTTCGGAAACTTCTGTCGTATTGTGTTTACATTGAACTTTGTTATGTGGGTTAAAGTTAAGCCAGAGTTCACAACGTGTGTGCCGCCCGCTTCACTCGATTGCAAAGTTCACTCTCAAGTTTGTCGTATCGATTTTCATCTCGTGTTTACCAAATGTTTCAAGGTTGCAGACATTTTCTGATATTATAGGTAGTGTGATCAGGTGTGATAGGTACACATATCCATACATGCTGGGTGTCAGGGAACAACTGATTGTCTGCCACGATACTTGCCTGACAGGAACAAGTCGGTACCTATAAAAAGATGCATTGTCGTTTGTTGTTTTCTAATTAAGTTCTACTAACCCAATCATAAGAGCAATGAGATTATGTGATTCAGATTAGTTTAGGAAGAAACAAATTACAAGGTTTATTTTGTTAGTAAGATAATTACATCTCCACTACATCAAAGTGTAAGATACGCGTGTAATTTTCTTAAATTCGCTAAATCGTCCTCGACTCTAAACTCTTCATCCCCATAACAGTATCGAGAAGGTTTCTAGTGTTGTTCAGAAACTGCTCTTTTATTTACTACTCTTGAATAGTAGATACTTTGAAAAACTCAGATCGCTGTTTAAAAATGGCTTTAGCTGGAGCACCTTAACAAGGTATGTAGCGAGGGGTGAAGGCGGCGCGGGCGCATGCAGGCCTGACATCCTCCGTGACGTCATCGAATGCCGACCTCTCTTCACCGCACACATATTTCCATACAATAATATATTTACAGATATTTCCATACGCTTGGCATAAATTATGGAGATTCGTGTCGAGTTCGCGATTTTTGCCGTGAGAATAATTTTATGACAATTTGTTGATTTTACTACAATTGAACTGGTTAAGTGAGAACTTTTTTTGTTTGTTAAATTCTCATCATTTGCGTTGAGAAGGACGTCTAAACTAGAAGCCGTTACTACGAAACGCATTTTACAATAATGATGTATCACTCAGGAGAGGTTTCTATAGATGACAATACACGAAGAGGATGAAAATATACATGGATATGGGCAGGTTTGCCTGTGCTTGTTGGTAAAAAGTTTTGTGATGTTAGTTCTTCTTACGAAAAGTTGCAACAATCCTGAGAGTTACAAACGTCCTCATTTCACGAATGAAATAGGTCGTAGAAGTGGTTGTCAGTTGTGTCTGTGGGCAAGCGCACGTAGCGCGGTCCCTGTGGGCGCGCGGCGGCCGCGTATCGCAGATAGCGCCACACCTGCACCTATTTCCCTTATCACTCCCTACACAGGTCCCTGATAAACTTTCTCGAAATTAGTTTTTCGGCCAGGTTGACTGTAATATAAATACTCCACACAAACGTTATTTGTTTCAAAATAACACTACATTTATTACAATAGCATGTTACCGTATCTTATCACAATTAAATAGATAGAACTAATCTTAGCCCAAATATGATTAGGAAGGTACTTGGTCCACGTACGCTCTCACTCACTTGATTGGTAGTTAACTGTTAGGTCGGCCTCGAAAGTGATTACTCATCTAGTACAAGTATACCCAACAAGTATAGACTTCTGATGAAAAGGATATAGAGACTTAGATACAGCTTAAAGTATGGTTTCCGAGACTAGAGTAAAATTTTTGCTTAGCAGAACATTGCTTAAATTCTGTGGCATTTACCGGTAGAACTCTGCTAATCGGCAATGTTGCGCCCTCATATCAGATCATCAAACATCCCACTAAATTCCGTGGAGTACTTAATATTACAACGATCAGGAAGGTTCAGGTCATGAGCACACAGATCAGATTGTCACTTGCTCTACAAACAAATTAAAATATTGTTATCTGAATTGTATGCTTTATCAATGCTAAGAATAGACGAGCACTAAGTGCTGTGTTATTACGTGTGGAGTATTGTGCTGCGGGCCGCCAAGGTCCTCTCACCGTCATGGCGTCAGCGAGTCAGCGCACACTTCACTGTAAATAGCTGCAACACACAGGCAACCATTACTTAGTTCTGATTTTATTAGCTCAAACTTCAAGTTACCTTTGGCTGCGTCTTTCGCATGACCGCGTATTGTCCATCTTGCGGTGTATATTACGGTGGACTCCAAATGTTTAGCTACATGATTTGATAGGAGAAATGTGCTTTGTGACACGCCAATAGAAATAGTGTCATATATATTAGCACTGAAACTTAGATGTAGTGGAGCGTCTGATGTAGAGCTATTATTTGGCAAGCAGCTCTTAGCGTCTAGAGATCACGATAAAATGGTAGGTATCCTGCTTATTACAGCAGCTTTATCCGTTTTGATTATGCGATACGTCATAGCTACATACAATAATTATTAATAAATACCGATGATGTCATGCTCGTAGACAATTTTGTTTTGGAGTGGAATGGATGAAATGGAGTGTATACCTTAATCAATCTATATACTCAACTGTTTAACAATTTGGCATTATATATTATCTAAAATTAACAACTAATAAATTAGTCCCTGTTGCCTGTAGTTCAGGTGGTGCGAAAAATCCAGAAGTACCTTATTCAAAATTAGGGGTTAAGAATACATATTGTCAATTAGAAACATGATGCGAAGAAGAGGAGATATCTGTAGAATACAAAGGCAATATCACCGAGGATATGGAATACAGGTTACAGACAATATGTCTTCAGATGACATTATACCATAGCTCTGACTTATTACGTGAGAAATGCCCTCCTCAACAACAGTTCTCCTCAGAGCCTCTCATATCTAAAACTTGCGATTAATCCTCTGACCTTCAAATCCAACATTCTTCCTACTTATTTTGGTTAAATACAACAACAATCTGCATAAGGAAAATAATGCTTTTCCTGCTATTATTATCTAATCTGAAACGTTCCAGGATTAGTTTCCTGATATTACCAAATAGGGCAAAAACTATTGACGTAGACAATGGAAAACTTTTTTCTGAAAACCAGTTCATTCTGAAGAGCTACATGGCCTTCTTGGGGGTACGTTTTGGTTCACAGACCGTAATAAAAGTTGTCCTTAGAAATTATGACTGATATTGTTTACTATCTCAGTAGCCTCATATCGTTGTTTTTGGCGTCATGTTTCAAGAGCCATTTAGGGGCCTGCTGAGTCTGTGTCTAGCAATAGCTAGACTTGTATTAAGTGGTTATCAAGTGAACATATAAACGTATGCAGCGTCACTTTGTACCTCGGTTTTATCTCGTTTTTTACACTTTATTTGCTGAAGGCGCACGATAAAGATAAAGATAAGTGGCAGTCAACGCTTTTATCGCGAGCTATCGCGCGAATACTACTCGCTTCAGGAAGTTATGCCGGCCGACGATGAATGTCATTATATTCGATATTATTCTATTACAGTAAGGTTCAATAAATAACTATGTGTGACCTCATGATAAATAAAAAGGTTTATTGCAGAAACTTGTACAACTTTTACATTCTTACGACAACGTAAAATTGTATAACGTTGTACTAACAACGTTAGAGACCTCCTTTTAAGTAAAAGATATACATGTGCTAGGAGGCCTCACTTTTCAATAAAATTGTTAAAAAGGTACCTAAAAGTGATGAAACTCGAAAGAACAATTACTTCATCAAAGTTAATTATTTCATAAGTCGACAGAGATTAAATCGAACATGAGCAACGGTCTAGACTATTGAGGGATTAGTCATCGTCTTTTTTTATATTGCCTCTTAAACTTGTAACACCGGGAATTGAGTCCCTAAAGAATTTACGAAGTCAATTCTAGATGCTGAAAAAAATCCTGAAAGTGTAACGGAATACAAAATAAATAAATCATTTCTTTCAGATTCCGTTCGTTTAACTACACTTGTGTCAAATGATACATGAAATGGGAAGCTGAATGAAGTCTAGAAAAAATATAACTCAGCATGTGTTTAACATGTTTTCTTTTTTGCGATAAATTTTATAGTAGAGTAGTATCAAAAACTAAATAACTATTTACAAACGTAAAGAAGTATGTACTTAGGTAGGTATACTTGAAAGTTCTATTCAAACAAAATAGTTTAATAAGAACAAGAATAAGAAGTTCGTTTCTGTGTTTATTTATTGATTGACCTATTTTAGCACTAAATAGCGATTTACACCTAAATTTTGCCTAACAATGTCAAAAATAACTTCGATAACTTCTAATGTAAAGTTACCAGCACATCGTGAAACTTCTCAATGTTGTGAATATTAGCAATTTAACTGAAGTAAGTTAACTTTACAAACATTGTGTTCATTAATCAAAAGTTTGGCGCAGCGCCTCACATCCTCCAACTCCGCCTCCGCCCACCCCTGCTCTTTTGCAGACATAAATATACAACATATAATTTCTGTTTTAGGTCTTTCACAATTCCGCTATTTTACTTGGCAACCCAACAAAGGAAAAGGTCAATATTTGACAAATGGCTGAGCTATCTCGCTATCTGTCACTTTCCTGTAGAATAAACATCATCTAGGAATCGTTTATTTACTTTTTAAAATATAATGGATGAAATTTGTCGTTTATGTTGTTCTACAAAGTTTGTAAATAATAGTATATTTGATGAAGAAAATGCTCTTTATCTTAAAATGTCGTTGTATTTACCGATAAAGGTGATATTCGTTGATGTGTATTTACGTTTCTCATGTGATATTTTAACCTCTGTGATTAAAAGATCTTGGCGTATAATTTTAGGTATTCAAGAATGATCGGCTCCCGCAGAAGGTCTGTGACAAGTGCAGTTGTAAAGTGAACGACTTTTATCAGTTTTGTAACGAAACTATCGAAGTTCAAAACAGGTGAGTTTTGTGTTCATGTTACTGCGCTAGTAAAACCGGTGTATTTATCTTAATTTATTTAATCAGTTTCTCAGTTGTTTTAGAGAAAGCTAATGTTAATTTACAGTAAAATTAATGCATGGAACCAGTTGAAAATTTGTGGAACATTACAATGTTAAAGTTTTTTTAACAAACACATTTAATGACAATGAATGCAGTAACTATGTTTCTTTACTGAATTTGTGTTAAGCGATATGCCGAATCTTTTCAGGTTACGTGGCGTCCTGCTATCATCAGAGAACTACACAGATGAGTCGGTAGACCTCACACTAGTGAAGCAGTGTGAGTCCCCTCCCCCTGTCAAGACTACACACTGTGAGCAAAGCACTCAGACAGACAGCCCCCATGCCCCCTATGACTGTAATGTCACTGCACAAATCAAAGAGGAGCCTAATGTCCAATTGTCCCCCGTCAAGAAAGAGGAAGAAAATCACTATAGTATAGAGTCTGACCACTTTGATGGCCAGTCCTCAGACAGTGAGGATGTATCATTAATTAATTTAAAAAAGAAAAAGAGTAAAAAGGCTGGTGTGAATGGAGTCACAACTGAAAAACGAGGTAAGAAGAAGAAGTCTGACATGAAAGACTGGGAGGTGTTGATGAAGTCCCTGCCCGAGGCAACTCTGAGCCTGGTGAGCAAGGAGCAGGTGACGGACACCCTCGGCACCATCAAGGAGGAGCTGGACGAGCCCAGCCTGCTGCAGGAGATGGACGCCTTCCACTGCTGTGTCTGCTTCATCACATGCTACCAACGGAGTGACATGCTCAAACATTACAGGTAACTGTTGCCTTGGGAACAACATTCATGAATATGTCATATTAACTGTTTGGTACATCACTTGTAAGCAACATACTGTTGTTGCCACTATAAAATGGAGTGGTGTAGCCTAGATGATACACCAGCGGTAACTAAGTGTTGTGTGTTGCAGACAGCACGCCACAGAGGCCCCGGGCGAGGCGCCGCCCGAGCCGCCGCCGCCTGCCGCCGAGCCGCTGCGCTGCTCGCGCTGCCAGAAGGTACCTCTTACAACATTCCAGGTCACATTTAGGTTGGCTTTCATTAGTACCAGTATACACCTTGGTATCTATGATCTAGGGAACAAAGTTAACTTAAATAACTTGTGCCATAACTTTCTTTGATTACATTTTGTGATTACTTTTCCTCTAAATTGAAGGAAATATTTATTTTGTTGTTTATTAAAGCTATAAAATCGTTAATAAATTTGTGAAGATGGGGGTACTAAGCCAAAACGCTATATATTATGATACAAAATCAAAAGTAATTTATTTAAATTAGGCTATAATGTAGCACTTTTAGAATGTCAAGATTCACAAATTATAGACAGCAACCTATGCCCACCCTTCGCTGCTTCTTGTGCTATTGCTACGGGAGAAGAAACAGCGCAACAAACTCCCTAGCAGCATGCTGTATTACAATATTCTATAATATTTATCTGTACCGTCATCAGGCGCCACATAAACTCATTATTAAGGACTCCTCCTGGATTCAAAGCTAACCTAGCTATTCCGATAGTTACGTGTCAACTGTAATATCAAGAAAATCAATATAGAAACATGTGAAATGTAGTGTAATGCATATGTACGGTGTTCCGTCGGCAGCGCGTCTCCCGCGCGGAGTGGGGCCGGCACTGGGCGCAGCACTGGGCGCGCGACCGCCGCCCCTACCGCTGCGCGCTCTGCGAGAAGACCTTCCGCGACCCCAGGCAGATACTCAAGCATGGTAACCACACACCACACACTAAAGCAGGACTTTGGCCATAACTAGACTGCACAGAATATTTCGAAATTCATACTGATTTAATCTCTTATTAAGGGTTAGATCAAAATAAAGTACTCTTACAGTATGAAGTAACTTAAAAGCACTATTTCGGATTATTATTAACTTTCTTTTAATTGACGAGCTATCTTCAAAGGGAAGAAATCCGGTCCTTTTTAAAGACTTACACGAGACACAGGTCCAACATGCTATTGACTTCATTGTTATCATATTTGCCTACCTGACATAACTGAAAATACAAATTTTACGACGTAAAATAAATTAAATGTATGTAAATCTAGTAACGGTGCATATATCACTAATTATAAGAAAGAAAACATGTATATCAACAACAAAAAACACTTCCTCCGCGACAACAGGTATGCACCCATTATTATTTAAAGCACCCATATTTAAAGATAGTAACTTTCTCACAAAGAGTATTAATAAATGGCTCAAAAGACATATCACAATTGTGTGACCTAAGTTTTGGTACGAAGCTGTGATCAGTATGTTTACTTAATATGTGTGTGTTTGTGTGTGTGTGTAGCGGCGACGCACAACTTCAACGAGGGCGTGAGCACGGAGCCCGTCAACAAGCGCTTCGTGTGCGACCACTGTCCCGAGGGGTTCGTCTACATGCGGTCAGTACTTCCATGCTAATTTAGTTTATTATTAGTTTTTAACAAATATAGTCAATTATTATGAATTTATTTTTGGTGGGGCAAGCAAAATCAAAAATCAAAATCAAAAGGTTTTTATTTCGAGTAGGCCTTCTCAGGCACTTTCAAAACCTTACTGACTCTAGTTGCGCGGTTCCAAAATGTCATTCTTATGGAGAAGAACCGGCAAGAAACTCCATAAGTTACTCTTTTAAAAATAGAAAAATACAAGTTTTACAATAATAATTATGCAGCAACAACGCAAATTAGTAAAATGTGAAGATTACAGACAAATATAGGATAAAGTATTCTTTGAATAAAGAATCAAAATCAAAAGTCATTTATTCAACTTGGCTCTAACAGCATTTTTAAACTTATTGCTTGGTAATTTAATAATACTATCAGGCAGTTTGTTATAAAAACGGATAGAATTTCCTAGGAAAGATTTAGTATTTGTTTTAGTTAGTCTAAATCTTGGAACTGCCAGTTTATTTTTACTTCTCGTGTTAATACTATGAAAATCACTATTTGTACTGAATTTATCAAGGTTTTTACGAACATACAATATATTCTCCATTATGTATTGCGAGGGCATAGTTAAAACATTAATCTCTTTAAACGTATTTCTCAGGGACTCACGGGGCTCCATACAGTAAATTGCCCTAATAGCGCGTTTTTGTAGAATAAAAACAGACTCTGCATCGGCAGCAGAGCCCCACAGCAAAATGCCATATGACATAATGCTGTGGAAATACGCGTAGTAAACTAATTTAGCAGTGGGAACATCTGTAAGCTGTCTTATTCTTCGGACCGCGAAAGCGGCAGAACTTAACCTTCGAGACAGGGCTGAGATGTGAGCGCCTCACTGCAACTTTGAGTCTATGGTTATACCTTGAAATACGGTTTCGTAAATAAATTCAAGATTATTGCCGTCAAGCATTACATCTAAATCTGTATGAGACCGAACATTGACAAGAGAAAATTTTAAACATTTTGTTTTGGACGCGTTCAAAAGTAAGTTGTTCGCTGAAAACCAATCCGATAATACATTTAAGCCATTATTTAGATTAGCAATATCCTTAGTTTTTCTATTAACTTTAAAAATGAGAACGGTGTCATCTGCGAAAAGAACTATGTCTGTCAAGCTGGACATCATAAAAGGAAGGTACACTACATTAATGCACACTAAGAAGAGAAACGGGCCTAAAATCGAACCCTGGGGCACGCCCATTCTTACCAAAGACCCGGATGAAGTTACGCCGTTAATGCCTACTTTTTGCTGTCTGGATGACAAATATGACAATACAAGTTGTAAGGATTGTCCTCGTAATCCATAGTAATGCAGTTTAAGGATTAGAGTATTATGGTCAACGCAATCAAAAGCCTTGGAGAGATCACAAAAAATGCCTATGGCATCCTGTGAACCCTCCTAAGCTTCCAATATATGAGACATCAATCTGGCCGCGGCGTCGGTCGTCGACCTTTCTTTGGTGAAGCCAAACTGACGATCATGAAAGATTTTATATTTACTAAAATGTGACATCATTTGATCTAAAACCATTCTCTCAAAAATTTTACTAACAGCAGGAAGTACCGAAACTAGTCTGTAGTTAGTTGGATCATTCTTGCAACCAGATTTGAAAATGGGAATGACTTTACTGTGCTTCATTAAATCAGGAAAAGTGCCACAGTCAACACAGTCGTTAAAGATTTTTGCAAGAATTGGGGCAATAGTGTCAATTATTGATTGTATTACTTTGACAGATATTCCCCATAAGTCTTCTGTGGTCTTCACTTTAATGATATTAAATGATTTTTTTACTATATAAGGAGATACATAAGTAAAACTAAAATTTGGAATACATTTACTAACGAAGTGATTTCGTTACCTCTATGGGGATGTTTGAAAAAAATTCTTCAAAAGCGGAATTAGGTTCAGTAAGGAATTCTTAAAAGCGGTCGTTCTATTAAATACTTTATATCGAGTCTACCTTTTCTTGCCGGTTCTTCACCATAAGAATAACATTTGGAACCGCACAACTAGAATCGATAACGTTATGAAAAGGTCTGCTCGAAATAAAAACCTTTTGATTTTGAGTCACATTAGCGATTAGCCACATGAGTACCGTGTAGTCTGAGATAAAAGAAATAGTGAGAAGTAAATGATAGTGTGATGTCTGATAGGGAAGAATGGGTAAAAAAAACGTGTTGCGCCTACCCTGAGTAAAATGGGATAAGGGCAGGAAGATGATGCTGTCTAGCCTGACGTGTTAAGGTCCCGCAGGTCCTTGCTGTCACACCGCACGCGCGCGCACCCCGAGGCGGCCGCGCGCGCACTGGCGCTGCGCTGCGGGGTGTGCGCGCGGCAGTTCTCGCACGTGAACTCGCTGCGCCGCCACCTGCGCTCGCACTCCGGCGAGAGGAACTTCCTCTGCAACGTCTGCGGGAAGGCGCTCTCCTCGCGCGAGCATCTCAAGTTCCACATCCGCATCCACACCGGGTACAAGCCTAATGTCTGCAAGTACGTACTCCTCCTATACCCTGCCACATACGTGAACTCGCTGCGCCGCCACCTGCGCTCGCACTCCGGCGAGAGGAACTTCCTCTGCAACGTCTGCGGGAAGGCGCTCTCCTCGCGCGAGCATCTCAAGTTCCACATCCGCATCCACACCGGGTACAAGCCTAATGTCTGCAAGTACGTACTCCTCCTATACCCTGCCACATACGTGAACTCGCTGCGCCGCCACCTGCGCTCGCACTCCGGCGAGAGGAACTTCCTCTGCAACGTCTGCGGGAAGGCGCTCTCCTCGCGCGAGCATCTCAAGTTCCACATCCGCATCCACACCGGGTACAAGCCTAATGTCTGCAAGTACGTACTCCTCCTATACCCTGCCACATACGTGAACTCGCTGCGCCGCCACCTGCGCTCGCACTCCGGCGAGAGGAACTTCCTCTGCAACGTCTGCGGGAAGGCGCTCTCCTCGCGCGAGCATCTCAAGTTCCACATCCGCATCCACACCGGGTACAAGCCTAATGTCTGCAAGTACGTACTCCTCCTATACCCTGCCACATACGTGAACTCGCTGCGCCGCCACCTGCGCTCGCACTCCGGCGAGAGGAACTTCCTCTGCAACGTCTGCGGGAAGGCGCTCTCCTCGCGCGAGCATCTCAAGTTCCACATCCGCATCCACACCGGGTACAAGCCTAATGTCTGCAAGTACGTACTCCTCCTATACCCTGCCACATACGTGAACTCGCTGCGCCGCCACCTGCGCTCGCACTCCGGCGAGAGGAACTTCCTCTGCAACGTCTGCGGGAAGGCGCTCTCCTCGCGCGAGCATCTCAAGTTCCACATCCGCATCCACACCGGGTACAAGCCTAATGTCTGCAAGTACGTACTCCTCCTATACCCTGCCACATACGTGAACTCGCTGCGCCGCCACCTGCGCTCGCACTCCGGCGAGAGGAACTTCCTCTGCAACGTCTGCGGGAAGGCGCTCTCCTCGCGCGAGCATCTCAAGTTCCACATCCGCATCCACACCGGGTACAAGCCTAATGTCTGCAAGTACGTACTCCTCCTATACCCTGCCACATACGTGAACTCGCTGCGCCGCCACCTGCGCTCGCACTCCGGCGAGAGGAACTTCCTCTGCAACGTCTGCGGGAAGGCGCTCTCCTCGCGCGAGCATCTCAAGTTCCACATCCGCATCCACACCGGGTACAAGCCTAATGTCTGCAAGTACGTACTCCTCCTATACCCTGCCACATACGTGAACTCGCTGCGCCGCCACCTGCGCTCGCACTCCGGCGAGAGGAACTTCCTCTGCAACGTCTGCGGGAAGGCGCTCTCCTCGCGCGAGCATCTCAAGTTCCACATCCGCATCCACACCGGGTACAAGCCTAATGTCTGCAAGTACGTACTCCTCCTATACCCTGCCACATACGTGAACTCGCTGCGCCGCCACCTGCGCTCGCACTCCGGCGAGAGGAACTTCCTCTGCAACGTCTGCGGGAAGGCGCTCTCCTCGCGCGAGCATCTCAAGTTCCACATCCGCATCCACACCGGGTACAAGCCTAATGTCTGCAAGTACGTACTCCTCCTATACCCTGCCACATACGTGAACTCGCTGCGCCGCCACCTGCGCTCGCACTCCGGCGAGAGGAACTTCCTCTGCAACGTCTGCGGGAAGGCGCTCTCCTCGCGCGAGCATCTCAAGTTCCACATCCGCATCCACACCGGGTACAAGCCTAATGTCTGCAAGTACGTACTCCTCCTATACCCTGCCACATACGTGAACTCGCTGCGCCGCCACCTGCGCTCGCACTCCGGCGAGAGGAACTTCCTCTGCAACGTCTGCGGGAAGGCGCTCTCCTCGCGCGAGCATCTCAAGTTCCACATCCGCATCCACACCGGGTACAAGCCTAATGTCTGCAAGTACGTACTCCTCCTATACCCTGCCACATACGTGAACTCGCTGCGCCGCCACCTGCGCTCGCACTCCGGCGAGAGGAACTTCCTCTGCAACGTCTGCGGGAAGGCGCTCTCCTCGCGCGAGCATCTCAAGTTCCACATCCGCATCCACACCGGGTACAAGCCTAATGTCTGCAAGTACGTACTCCTCCTATACCCTGCCACATACGTGAACTCGCTGCGCCGCCACCTGCGCTCGCACTCCGGCGAGAGGAACTTCCTCTGCAACGTCTGCGGGAAGGCGCTCTCCTCGCGCGAGCATCTCAAGTTCCACATCCGCATCCACACCGGGTACAAGCCTAATGTCTGCAAGTACGTACTCCTCCTATACCCTGCCACATACGTGAACTCGCTGCGCCGCCACCTGCGCTCGCACTCCGGCGAGAGGAACTTCCTCTGCAACGTCTGCGGGAAGGCGCTCTCCTCGCGCGAGCATCTCAAGTTCCACATCCGCATCCACACCGGGTACAAGCCTAATGTCTGCAAGTACGTACTCCTCCTATACCCTGCCACATACGTGAACTCGCTGCGCCGCCACCTGCGCTCGCACTCCGGCGAGAGGAACTTCCTCTGCAACGTCTGCGGGAAGGCGCTCTCCTCGCGCGAGCATCTCAAGTTCCACATCCGCATCCACACCGGGTACAAGCCTAATGTCTGCAAGTACGTACTCCTCCTATACCCTGCCACATACGTGAACTCGCTGCGCCGCCACCTGCGCTCGCACTCCGGCGAGAGGAACTTCCTCTGCAACGTCTGCGGGAAGGCGCTCTCCTCGCGCGAGCATCTCAAGTTCCACATCCGCATCCACACCGGGTACAAGCCTAATGTCTGCAAGTACGTACTCCTCCTATACCCTGCCACATACGTGAACTCGCTGCGCCGCCACCTGCGCTCGCACTCCGGCGAGAGGAACTTCCTCTGCAACGTCTGCGGGAAGGCGCTCTCCTCGCGCGAGCATCTCAAGTTCCACATCCGCATCCACACCGGGTACAAGCCTAATGTCTGCAAGTACGTACTCCTCCTATACCCTGCCACATACGTGAACTCGCTGCGCCGCCACCTGCGCTCGCACTCCGGCGAGAGGAACTTCCTCTGCAACGTCTGCGGGAAGGCGCTCTCCTCGCGCGAGCATCTCAAGTTCCACATCCGCATCCACACCGGGTACAAGCCTAATGTCTGCAAGTACGTACTCCTCCTATACCCTGCCACATACGTGAACTCGCTGCGCCGCCACCTGCGCTCGCACTCCGGCGAGAGGAACTTCCTCTGCAACGTCTGCGGGAAGGCGCTCTCCTCGCGCGAGCATCTCAAGTTCCACATCCGCATCCACACCGGGTACAAGCCTAATGTCTGCAAGTACGTACTCCTCCTATACCCTGCCACATACGTGAACTCGCTGCGCCGCCACCTGCGCTCGCACTCCGGCGAGAGGAACTTCCTCTGCAACGTCTGCGGGAAGGCGCTCTCCTCGCGCGAGCATCTCAAGTTCCACATCCGCATCCACACCGGGTACAAGCCTAATGTCTGCAAGTACGTACTCCTCCTATACCCTGCCACATACGTGAACTCGCTGCGCCGCCACCTGCGCTCGCACTCCGGCGAGAGGAACTTCCTCTGCAACGTCTGCGGGAAGGCGCTCTCCTCGCGCGAGCATCTCAAGTTCCACATCCGCATCCACACCGGGTACAAGCCTAATGTCTGCAAGTACGTACTCCTCCTATACCCTGCCACATACGTGAACTCGCTGCGCCGCCACCTGCGCTCGCACTCCGGCGAGAGGAACTTCCTCTGCAACGTCTGCGGGAAGGCGCTCTCCTCGCGCGAGCATCTCAAGTTCCACATCCGCATCCACACCGGGTACAAGCCTAATGTCTGCAAGTACGTACTCCTCCTATACCCTGCCACATACGTGAACTCGCTGCGCCGCCACCTGCGCTCGCACTCCGGCGAGAGGAACTTCCTCTGCAACGTCTGCGGGAAGGCGCTCTCCTCGCGCGAGCATCTCAAGTTCCACATCCGCATCCACACCGGGTACAAGCCTAATGTCTGCAAGTACGTACTCCTCCTATACCCTGCCACATACGTGAACTCGCTGCGCCGCCACCTGCGCTCGCACTCCGGCGAGAGGAACTTCCTCTGCAACGTCTGCGGGAAGGCGCTCTCCTCGCGCGAGCATCTCAAGTTCCACATCCGCATCCACACCGGGTACAAGCCTAATGTCTGCAAGTACGTACTCCTCCTATACCCTGCCACATACGTGAACTCGCTGCGCCGCCACCTGCGCTCGCACTCCGGCGAGAGGAACTTCCTCTGCAACGTCTGCGGGAAGGCGCTCTCCTCGCGCGAGCATCTCAAGTTCCACATCCGCATCCACACCGGGTACAAGCCTAATGTCTGCAAGTACGTACTCCTCCTATACCCTGCCACATACGTGAACTCGCTGCGCCGCCACCTGCGCTCGCACTCCGGCGAGAGGAACTTCCTCTGCAACGTCTGCGGGAAGGCGCTCTCCTCGCGCGAGCATCTCAAGTTCCACATCCGCATCCACACCGGGTACAAGCCTAATGTCTGCAAGTACGTACTCCTCCTATACCCTGCCACATACGTGAACTCGCTGCGCCGCCACCTGCGCTCGCACTCCGGCGAGAGGAACTTCCTCTGCAACGTCTGCGGGAAGGCGCTCTCCTCGCGCGAGCATCTCAAGTTCCACATCCGCATCCACACCGGGTACAAGCCTAATGTCTGCAAGTACGTACTCCTCCTATACCCTGCCACATACGTGAACTCGCTGCGCCGCCACCTGCGCTCGCACTCCGGCGAGAGGAACTTCCTCTGCAACGTCTGCGGGAAGGCGCTCTCCTCGCGCGAGCATCTCAAGTTCCACATCCGCATCCACACCGGGTACAAGCCTAATGTCTGCAAGTACGTACTCCTCTTATATGTGAAGATTGAACGAGTCTAAAGAACTTCCCTAGTTCAGATCAACTGCTAACTATATTATATAAAAAAATGTGTTCTTACTCACCTCTACACCTGTCTGTCTATACAGCAACATGTAAAGCTACGTGCCCTGTGTTGCAGGACGTGCGGCAAGGGCTTCGTGAAGAAGTGCAACCTGACGTCGCACGAGCGCGTGCACTCGGGCGAGAAGCCGCACGTGTGCTCGCACTGCGGGAAAGCCTTCAGCCAGCGCTCCACGCTAGTCATACACGAACGGTAAGCACAGGTTCATTCTACACAACATCACACCTTTAAATTGGTTTCGACAGTATATTATTATCACTGTAATAAAAACAATTTATCTTAGTAAGAACAGTGCCAATATGATATCAGAACAAGTTAGCTGGTTAGCTTGACGCTTTAGATTCTGTTGTACATGACAAAATTATAAAAAGGAAATGCCCAGACGACACACAGGAAAATGCCTAAAATGGACAAAAATTTAATGTATGATTGCACTGTTACTCATAGGGAATCCATATCACTTTCAATAATTTAATTTTCTCAAAACATAGTCGAGGGTTACCATACTTATCATGCAATGATTAAAAAACAAAACGTGGCAAGATTGAGATAGCAATTAACACAATAACAAGAACAGTACAATAATTCTATAAAATTGTTCGTAAAGATTATTTAGAGGTACGATTCCACCAAAATAGTGTGCCGCACATTTGCTTGCAAACATTTTGTGCAAAACACCAGCAGTGCAGATACTAAGCTGGTGTCGCATTTGGCTTCCGTCTCCACTGGTAAGGCTGTGCGTAACTTTTGTAAGCGCACAGTTTAGCACACTTGTGCGCGAACATGTTCACTGAGCAGAGTTTCTGCCGAAGACAGTTCATTAGTTAATATGAACGGGCAGGAAAACGTAGTGCTTTAACTAACAATGTTCGCGCACAAATCAATGTTTTCGCTCCGGTAGCGGAAGCAAGACTGAGTTCGCGCACAACGGGTTTGTACACGTCGACGCGAGTCCACTGTCTGCATGTGTGCGCGCACAAACGTATACAGATGTGCGCGAACATTTCTAGAATGTTCGCGCACAATTTGTTATTGTTTGCTTTAGTGAGTCGACCAGAATAAACATTTGTGTCACACAGTGTGCATTGCAGTGCCGCACAGTTCTGCACACTGGTGGAATCGCATCTTAATTCTTGCTTGGCTGAGTGTCGATGGCACATCAGATTAACACATTGACCGCCGAGCAACAAAATATGCATTTTTGTCGGTCACCCGGTGACCCCCACGTCGTACAAAAGCTTAAACATAGACGTCCATTAAAAAGAATGAATAAAAAGAGTATCAAGTAAAAAAAAACGTGATATTTTTCTCCACAGTGTACAAACCTAAGATATATCATTATGCTTATTTTATTCTTATTAGAATTTAGGACTATTAGTAGTTTCTGTCCATTCTAGACATTTTTTTGGCATTCCCCTTTCATAAAGTCAAAAGAAAAGCAAAGCATATTATACTACACTACAATGTATTAAGTAATGAAACTTTCAAAACTGAGGTCTGGGGCTGGGACCGAGAAGTATTCCGTTTCTGTCTCTTTATTATATGGTTTATAAACTTCAGAGGCATTTTTCAATGTGATATTTTATATGAAATGACACTTAATGAAATTCATTTATTTTGCTTGAGGTACGGTAGATTACATGATTATAAATTAATAGTTTCACATACGTCGTCGGAACAATTAAATCCAACATGCAAAATTTCACTAAACTAGCTAATAGTATAGTAAGATATTGAAGGCATGTTATATGTGTGCAGCTACCACTCAGGCGCGCGGCCGTACTCGTGCGGGCTGTGCGGGCGCGGCTTCGTGGCCAAGGGCCTGCTGTCCATGCACCTCAAGACCACCTGCATCTAGCGCCCGCCACACACCACGCACACACAGCCCATCACACAGGTAACATACTGCAAACATTCATGAATCACATTCAGCAATCAATGTTCAGTACGACGGGCTATGGTCTAGTGGTTAGTGACCCTGACTGCTATACTGGAGGTCGTGGGTTCGATCCCCACCCAGGACAAATGTTTGTGTGATGAGCGCTATCTTTTTTTCTTTGTCTGGATTTAAATTATCTATAAAATGTATGTATTTAGAAATATATAAGTATGTTTATAAGTTGTCTGGTACACATAACACTATTTACTATAGTATATGAGACTAGATGGCGCTGTTTCACACAGCGCTATCTAGTCTCATAATAAGCAGAGCTTGTATTTTGAGTAGGTACTAGGCAACTGATAAACATACTTATATATTTCTAAATACATACAAATTATGATGAAATTACACCCAAACACAGAACAAACGATCGTCATCACACAAACATTTGTCTTGGATGGGGATCGAACCCACGACCTCTGGTATAGCAGTCACGGTCACTACTAGACCAACAGGCCAGTCAAAAATCTTTAGTAAGACTGGTTGTCAGAACTGATGCGATGTGGAAGCACATTATTTTCTTTCTTTTTATCAAAGTAAAGTTAAAATATGGTTTTCCTGGTTCCAGGTGTGGCCACACAGCTAACCCGCGCTGGTAGACTGATACGTACGCTAAGCTCACTCACACACGCAGGCTGCTGTTATGTATGTGTGTGTAGTCCCACATGTGATATGTACCTACTCTCATCCTGTTATACGTACCTGCTCTTATGTTCTCGTCAAACAATGCCTTCCGTACTAAATAAACTACGTTTCATAGTATTTTTTGTAGAAACAGAAGCTTTTAAATGTCGTTGATATGAAAAGTGTATATAAGACCATATCTTTCTTACAATACCCTAACTATGCCCGTGTAAGGTCTGAGTTCACGATGTAGCTTGGACCCTTTGTTTTGTGTTACTTCGGGTCCCAGCAAATAATAATATAATGTAACATAATAATAATGCGGTTTCCATAAACTATATATCCGTTAGGTTTATGTTATACATACATACTGTTTAAATGTGATCAGTCACTGTTTTCCAAATTAATCACGTTGTCGTATAGCGGGGTACGCATTGCTTACAAGACAACTGCTGTTTGAATCGCACAAATAATTACAAGTATGTATATATAGTTACCTAAGTTGATGGCCAGTAACGTTTGAGGGTGTTAGTTATTTGTATGAACGGCTTTTATTATGGCACAATAACATGGCCAATGACCGCACATATTCACAGTATTTAGTAGTATATTGTGTAACTGTTACACAAATATTAGTAAGACAGTACTTGCAACCTGCGTGTTAAAATTAGAATTCTCCAAATTTATTCTTATTATGAGGATGACGACATTTCTTTTGTGTCCGTCATTTTGTTTAATAAATAATATGAGAAACAATTATCTTTGCCAATTTTTGTTCAAATTAAGGCAAAAATACGAATCCATCATACGAATGGCGGACTAATTCGATTTTTACTTTTCTTACACTGACGTCACCCCAATTGTGTGTAGAGCCGAAAATGCTAGTTGGGTATAACCGGATATTATAACCTAAAGGAGAGGCTTGGACCCAGCAGTCTGTAACAACGTCATATGAAGAATAGATTGAAGATGATTGATTTTCCTAAAAATTGAGACTTATATTCCTTCCAAATAAAACTTTTTGAGACTATTTTTCTGTATTTAAAAGACGAAATGTATATTATTATATGTTGCATAAAAAATGTGCCAGTGTACCCACAGCTGGTTTTTTCCCATAAGGCAATCATTCTCCCTCAGCCCATCGTAGTCCACTTAGGCTCTAAATTGCAATTTGGACGCAGTTGACACGAATGCAATAGAACTGCAAATCAAACGTTCACACGACTGCACGCGTACTGCAATTCAACTGCAATCGGACTGCCCGTTTGATTTGCAGTTCTATTGCAGTCGTGTCAACTGCATCCAAACTGCCCTTGAACTGCAATTTGCAGTGGGATTGCAGCTGAAATGCAGTCCGTCTGTCTAAAGCCTTGGACAAATGCCTGCACTTCGATCCAGCAATACTTAGTGAATATGAATTATCTCGGCTGCACTAGCATCATTACTCTGGCATCGTTATCTTACGGTAATTACTTATCTTGCTTAACCCGCCACTTTCTGGATACTTCCCAATTATTCTGTCTTATCTGTGTCACAACAACACCGGATCAATGCGGATATATCCGACTTTTACAATCTTATAATTGTTTAAAACTAAAAGTAATTATGTTTGTTTTAAAATTTACCAAATTTTAGGCAGATTTCAGAACTACCTTTTTTATTAATTAAAGTTCAAGATATTAATGTTTTGAGAAAAAAATAATATGTTGTGCAAGATGAGTTTTTTTTAAATATCGTCGATATTGTCGTGGCAGCCTTGCAGTTGCGTTTATTGGAATGCACGAGGTGCAGGTTCGATTTCAACGCAGTTACAGAACTAATGTAACCTTATGTACTAGTTTTTTTTTGTACGACATCACAGACAAACGGCTAAGGAAAACTTCGCGAGGAAACCTGGATTCCAAATATTAGAATGTGAAATCAAACCGCCAATCCGCAGTGAGCTAGCGTGGTGATCAATGCTCAAAAATGCTCCCTATATGTGAAGAGGCCTGCGCATAGGCTACTTAAGGCTAAATAAAATAAAATTGTAAAGCAGAAAAGATTAGCGCACACGTAAGAAATGGCAGGAGCAAGTATTATGTTTAGTTGTTGTTTGGCCAAAAATCTTATCCTTTATTTGTAAGACGCACAAATGTGAATGTTATGTAAGTGTGTGTAAATATGTCAATGTACCTAATGTTATCATTATTCTGTACCTACAAACATACTGTAATAAGTTTTCCGTTCGGTTACAGCCGAAAATCATAATTATTGTAATTTCTTCTTCCGAATTAAGGCTGATTTTATAATTTATACTAGTGAATAAAAGAGATAGCGCTATTCAGACCTATAGCGACATTTCTTTCACACGATGAAAACAGTTTTTTTTTTGTAATAAATTACAAATAGTAGGTTTGTTATGATTGCTTTAACACTGAGATGCGGTCGCAGGCATTAATTAGTGTAAAGTTAGGTGTAATGTAGCACAATTGTTAATAGCTTAAGACTGGTGGAGCACCGTCATGCTTGCTCTATGTAACAACTTGTTTTAATAAATCCTGGTCAGATTTTACATAGCTTTTCCTTGCAGTCTTCTAAAGAAAATTGTCTTCCTAGGCACTGAAACCAACGACAAAAAACTTATAGTCTTCCCAAACACACGCTAATGAGTAATGTCAATTTTTATGAAAACACTCGGTTTTTATAATTTACAGGTTTTTAAATAATGTAGTATATTTTGTGTACTTTAGTATTTACAAGACCAGGATTTATTCAAACATTTATAGTTCAGCAAGTTCTATGTTCCGTGACGTCAGTGCTGTGTAATGACGTAATAATATTAGTGTAAGTGAAGGAATAAGTAGTGTTAAGTTTGTGTAAGTGATTGCAATCCTAGTATTGTGTACAAGTGCCTCACGTTGTGATAATATGTGTATAGTGCGGGGCGCGCGGGGGTGACCGGGTGTAAGCTAGATGCAAATATAAGTGAAGAGAGGGTTAGACAAGGACGACGATATTATGTTACTTTCTACTTAAATTAACTTAATTGACATTTTCACTGTCGCACAACTATTACATTTCCAGTACTATGGAGTTGCGTTTTTGACATTGATTAAAAATTGATTAATCTAAACAAATTGGAAGAAAAAAGCGTTTTGCGCCGACACCAAGTAAATTGGGATAAGGGCGGGAAGATGATGATGAATCTGAATAAATTCGGCTAGTTAGTTATTTTTGTAAACTTAACTGATTTGACTAATTATTGTTTTTTTTTAAATACCTAAATAGGTACTTTCTTGACTCTTTTAAACATGTTTCCTCGCCGGCGTCCCCCGCGCGTCCCCTGTGTATTGTATAGCTAGTGTTAACCTAGTCGTAAGCCACGAGCCGCGCGTCATCACAAGTAACGTCCCGTACCTACCTAACTAGCCGCCACTCTATGTAATACAACACACGTATTTTTATAATCATTTCATAATAAAACGCATCTTAATTATTTCTTCCTGAATATTTACAAAATTATAGGGGGGAGGGGTAGTACTGTCAGCTACAAAAGTCGTTGCAAAATCATATTTACGAACCGACAATTTTGATTAAAGACAAGTATCATATTGGTGTTTTAAACTTTTTTAGTAAAATTTAAGTTTCTCAGTCTCAACACTAAGTTATAGTATTTCATTGTATAAGAGCGGTGTAAATCTGATAGTATTCTTAGACTTTTGTGGCTGGCTGTACCAGTGAGAAGCACAGTGGAAACTTGTAACACTTGTTATCTCTTGATACCTGAGTACGATGATCAATAAACTATAACAAATGGAAATATTTGTTTGATTTCACTATCTCCGGCCTGTGTGTCTAGCAAGACAATACTGCAATAAACTAAGATTCCATACAGTCACGTTGTATGTCAAATTTACTAACATTATATGATTGATAACGAGTATATTTTCTTATAATAATTAATTTATTTTCATCAACTTTCTGCCCTTATCCCATTTCACTTGGGGTCGGCGCAACACGTCTTCTAGACATGTTGCTTGAAGTTTTGGCTATGGTTTTATAGTCGGCCGCCTGCCTGACACTAACCCTCTTTGGGAATGCGATTGTTGGTTGTTTATCCGCCACCATTCGGGTGACCCAAGGTGCTTGGTACAGTGCACTGGGTCTTATAGTCCATTAGTCGCCTTTTACGACACCCAGTGGAGGATATGGGGTGGTGCTATTCTTTATATCCGGACACCACACGGAATTTATTTTAGTAAGAAATAAGATTTTCACATTGCATTTAAAGTGTCAGGATGCCTACCATTACTTGTAGTAAGTTACCACTTATTGTGAGCCTACTGCAGTAGTGGAAGAAAGACAGCACTCTTCGCGGAGTATAGCGGCGTTTCGCTTCCACTAAAACGACCTATGAACTCGGTAACAAGGACATTCATTATCAAATAAAATCAAATGTCTTTGTTTTAATAAAGAAATAAAATAAATAAATATTCCACAACTTTCACAAAGCGCCATCTAGTCTCAAACTAAGCTGAGCTTGTATTATGAGTACTAGACAACTGATAAACAAACTTATATACTTCTATACCATCGTCTTCTTGCCCTTATCCCATTCGACTTGGGGTTGACGCAACGTTTTTTTTTTTGCATTCTCCCCTATCAGACGTCACCCTATCATTTACTCCTTCAACCCATCAACATTCATATTCATCACTCTCTTAGTCACATAAGTCACATCCCTCCTCATCACATGCCCATACCAAGGCAGTCAACATCCTTTCATTTTTTCCGCAATCGGTGCTACTTTCTAAGTATGGACTTCTAAATACATACATAATTATAGATGAATTACACCCAGACACAGAACAAATGCTCTAAATGCAAATCATGCTCATATCACAAACATTTGTCCTGGATGGGAATCAAATACACGACCTTCGGTATAGCAGTCAGGGTCACTAATCCCGCGGAGGTAACAGTTTGAGCACTAGGCAGTAAGGTACGCGCACTTATCGTAATGTTATCTTTATTGCGTAGCGCAGGTATTGGCATTAATTTGGGTAACAACGTCTAGTGGTGACAGTAATCAGCGGATTAAACTCAGCTCAGCGACGATAGCTCGCGATACGATACCGACGGCTAGAGTGAGCCACGCCGAATGATAAACTAGGCTTAATCCTAGGAAAAGTAGATAGGTACTAGATAATGTGATTTGCACTAAAACCGTCTTGGATATGGTACCTAAAATAATGTCGAAATGGAGTCCTTCAAAAATGGTTGAAAAAATAAAAAAAAATAACGATTTTAGGTACCTATCTCTTAATCATATTTTGTATCACCTGATGGCAAATCGTCACCTCTTTATGCAATATCATTACAGGCGTGAAACCGTGACAGCGCACTATAACAGAGCAGTCGGCATACATCGGCGTCTCGCGTCCACAATAGCCCTTCTATACTTTAAACCTCTATGATAAAACAGGATTATATTGGGTCTGGAAAGGATAAATGACTATCCGGCAAACAAATACTTGCAAGTATATTTAGATGTCTTCGTACTAATTTATATGCTCCTAGTTATCTATTTATTGTGTGTAATGCATTATCGATGGCCAGTAGAAGGGCATCGTAGCCGAGATCGTCCGCGGCGAAAGTGGTGAGACCAGAGACGATCTAGTCAATTATCAGGGGCGCACGTGTCCAGGAACCGCGAATAATAGACAGGATTGGAAGGGATGGGGAGCCTTTGCCCAGCCATGAGACCTTATCCAGGCATTAAAAAATAAAACTAGTCACAAGTAAAGCAACTGGCGCTTTGATAACCTTTTTCAATTAATTATTTTGTCTACATTTTAATAGGTAACAAGTTCTGGCGATTACCGCGGTCAGTGGTGATAACTTGCATCATTTTTAATCAATATATTATCTATTGTTTACTGGAGTCAGGGAAACTGCAGCAGATATGTTGACGGCACAAGTGAGGCGCGTGTAGCGACGTGTGAACTGTGCGCAGGAGTCGCGACCCGCGACCCGCTCCGCTGCCACACTTGATTGCTGATACTAATTAACGCTGATAACGATGATTACTGGGTATGTCTACTTTATGTTGGGAGTCTAGCAACTAAGTCTGTAAATTGGGATTGGCTTAGCTCCGCTCCGCCTCTCGTTTCCTACTGTCATCACCTCTGCATGCAACTACACTCGCATACATAGAAGGTTGTTTTATGTATTTTAAGGAATATATTTATTGTACGCAGAAACTGTTGGTAATTCTTATTAAATAAATATAAGATCTCAATACAAAAATCTATTAACAGCTTCATCTCAAAGCAATTTCGGGAAAAAACTGGAAAATCGTATGCTGTTAGGAGTGTTAAGAGTTTCCATCTGTCATAAAGTATGGATGTTTATCGCAACTTGTCTCCTAAAGTGCGGCTAAGCTTAGGCCGGTAAGTTGTGGAGCAACAAGTTACCCCACACAGGTGCGTGGGTACTTACTCTACTTTCCGAAAGTAGACTTGACTAGCTCTACTTTCCAAAAGCTTCACATTTTCATCGCCCGCTTTTACAAAGCTTGTTCGTTGTTGTACGTTTCAAGGAAAACCAATAACAATCTAATGGGAAAAAGCCATCAAATTATGTAGTAATGTTTGTTTGTATAATTCATCAAGTTGTATCAATGGCACTTGTCCAAAAAACTTATCTCGAGTATTTATTAATTACGCGAGGCTGCGATCCGGTCGGTGCGGTTGTGTTGGCGCCGGAGCACCGGACCGATTTGAGGGATCCCCAGCTATGAAGCTTCGCCGCCAGGCAGCGTGACTTCTGCATTTGTCCGGGTGTGAGCAGCAGCCTGGCAGCGGGCGCCGCGGTGCGTGTGGCGGCAGTGTGCGAGCGCGCGCGGACCGCAACGCACGTCTTACGCCAGACCCTCACGCACGCGATATACTCTCGTATTTTTTCTACAATAATATCAGTCGACCTTGGCGCTATTTCGACGCCGGTGTACGCACGACCAGCCCGGAGCCATGTGAGTATCTGTTGTAACCCAGCATCACTATACGAACATCGAAAATAGTTTATTTTGAAATTTATCTATAAACTCTATCTATCGCGAAATTGTTAAGCACATAAATAAAATTTATCTCGGATCGAAGAAGCACATAAAAAGTCTCGTCCTCGGTCTTGAAATAGACAAAAAGCTGCTGTTACGCTAGTCTACCAGAATGTCGACTCCAGCAAATACTGAAGCAGCTGAAACGTTACAACAATATTTACGGCAGACAGCGCAACAAACCTCGGCGGTGTTTGTGTACCCGACTTGACCGTGAATACACTTCATGAATGAAACATTCAATAACAATTAGAAAATACTGTAATATTCACTGATTTACCATAATTACGTTAAGTCAAACAATTTTATGGCATATCTAATGCGTATCATTCCGATACGATTAACATTTTATCAATATTCAACAAATCGCAAAATCAGTTTTCGCTACGTGTGTACTGCTCACCAACCACGCATTTCTAATTCCATTAGTCGAAGTAATCAATGTTGATGAGATCGCGAACAAACAGCTAATTGACAGAAAAAATACTTGTTGATGTTCTGTAGGTCGGTAAACATACGACGTATCGATGTGTATTAGTGTACGGTATATAGGTAGCGTGTAGTCGGATGACGGACGTCCCAATCAAACGAAACGTGTCCGCGAGCGCAGGCGCAGGCGACCCGCGACGACCTCCCGGAGAAAGATCCGCCGCGTAAACATGATGATAGCCTTATCGCGTCACGCTGAACTTCACTGAAAACAACACAGATATGCTGTAGCTACTGACGCTCCACGTGACCGCAGCCTCTTGCCTCGCAGACCACGCCGCGCTTTCATTGACGGCGTTGGTTGTGATGTATGTGCGTCCTTTAATCTTAATCATTGTTATTTTAGTGATATCGCTCGCTAATTGATAGTAAATAGCTGATACTACACAAAGTGCGTTCGCGTCACGTCACGGCGCAGTGCGGGCGCGGCGAAGGTGTGTTTACCTAAATCATTCTTATACACTTGAATTGACGCTAATGGATTCCATCTCCCGCGCTCGAAATCTTACAACTATCTGCTGCGGACTATTATATACTGATTCAACTATTTAGAAATGGTTTATCCAATGCTTTGCAACTGGATGTTCAATGTAGTTACAATATAGACATTCATATCTCAAATGGGCACTTGCATCCTTCTCTCCAACAATATTGGTCATGATTGCGAGGAAGAAGATTCGCGTACGCTGACAATGGAGGTGTGATTGTGTAACGGCCTATAAATAACTGTCGGCAGTTGATTTGGTGGCTGCAGTGAATAGGATCGGTTCCGACACGTCCTGCACTAAATATCCATTGAGAAGACGGCGCGGCGGCACGCGGACGACAGCGGAGGGGGAGGGGGGAGGGGACACGTGCAGGGATGTGCCGGCCAGAGCTAATGGACATACATCCCTGTGGAGAGCAGGAAGCTATTAAGCCATTCATTTGACTTTACGAAAGCGACCATAAGAGAGTCGTATTTGCAGAACCTCGTCACGTTTTCCTGATGTCGCAGACTGCAGCAACCCTTGTGGAACTCTGACCTCGTTATCATTAATATCTTTGCTTAGGACGGCTCCTAATTGCCAGACAATTGCCATAATCACCAGGCGTCACGTGCACTACCAGTCGCTATAATAGGACTGGTTCCTAATTAGATGGCCAAGTCGGTAGATTTTCGATCCGATTTTGTCATTGGGTTGATTTTTGGAATCACTTAAATTGCATCTTCTCTCACATAATTGTTTTTGAGATGGCAAATTCAGGTCTCCTCTACTTTTTTGTAACATACATACATAAACGTCACGCCTCTTTCCCTTGGGGGTAGGCAGAGATCACATCTTTTCATTTGCTACGATCCTGGCATATAACAGTTTCGGTAAATTTTATGAAGTTTGTTGAGGTATGCAATGCGTATCTATGATATTGTTTCCTCTCATAGGAGCTTATTATCAGGTGGCGGAACTAATCACAAGTGACGCTTGCGGTGTTGTTTTGTTTTACTTCATCTAATATACCTTTACAAATATATAAATAATAGTCATGTAGACACAGGCGTTTTATATCTATGCAAAAGAAATTCGGTGCACAAATATACTTGCACTAAAATATAATAAATGGTGTCAGTCGTAAAAGATTAGATGATCTTGGATCCTTTTATTATCATCAATAAAAGATAAGATAGTTAAAATAAATTAAAGGTTAGATGCACACGGAGTAACTAAATGCACTATATTTTTATAGTGTTTTTATTATCACATACGAACTCCACAAGGTTGTGTGTAAAGGCGTGTCTGTGTGTCTGCTGCCGTCACAGGCGCCGCCGCCGGCTCCGATCCACTAATAGCCCAGTCAAATTAGAGGTTGACCCCTTATTTTACCTAATTTGACTGGGCTATAAGTAATTAATAAATTACACATTACCTGACTACACTTGTTGCGCGCTGTGATTTATTCAATACCACTTAGTCACATAATAATAATATACTCTGTCTTTACCAAGACATAGTGCTCTACAATTTCCCAATTCTTCCTTTAAAAGGAAAATGAGATTTACTATGATATTGCTGCATCACTAGCCATTTACTATTAGATTAGTTAGTCCCATTCCCTACGCGACTGGTGACGGAGACTTAATTCCTGTATTAATGTAAACCACACCAGGAACCTATGAATAGCTCTACCCTGTCACAGAGACAGCTCTACCACTCTCCACTGTTCTCTCCGCACTTGTGCGAATTATAGCGTGGTCAGTATAGCGTATTGTAATTCCTATATATTTATAGTAATTGTGATAATGCTCAGGTTGGCGCGGCCTTGCGCCGCACAAGTTCATTAACTAGAGGTGCGCGTGCGCAGCGCGTCACCTCCTCGTGTTTACCATATCCTAGTGTTTATTATAAACAATGTGAGATATGTATACAGAAGGTTTGTCTTGAATTGTCGCCCAAAACCAATAGATCTATCAAAACCTATATTTGATTGAATGTCAGTTCATTTATTGTTTAAACAGCGCATGGTCATGCAAAGCTATATAGTAATTGTAGGCGATCCAAGATAAATTATTCACGCATACCATACGTCAGAATCACAATTACTTTGCCTCTCTTAAACTATGTGATTTTGATAAACACAATCATTCTGATATCCCTAGACTCGAATAAATACTCTTTAATCTGAACCTGCGCCTTCTGTGCGCCTGCAGTACCACATTATTGCCGTCCACATCGATCTACTCTATAACATTATCATTCACTACACCGCGTCGTCGTCTTCTCACAGCCTTCGCATGTGTGTGTGTTCTCCTCGTATCAATGGTATCTGTATATCTATGTGTGTATACTGTACTAGTATCGATAGTATCGGGCCCCGGTCAGTCCGGCCGGCCGCGTGTTCCCAGTCTCCCGACGTCGCAAATTACCCAGTTAAGCCAATAAATCAGAATAGCTCGGCCGGTGCTGTCTCCGACGCATTCATTGTATCGAGGGCTCCCCGGCGAAGCAGTAATATGCATAATACGTAGAGCGACTTTGTCAATCTGTTCTCGAATAACCTTAACTTGTATTAAGTACCTACTAGCTGACTAGAGCTTACTTCGTTGAGCGATATTCTTTGAGATAAGATCCTTTGATACAAGTCAAAATAACTTCCAAAATACTTTCTGTAGATCCTGAGATTACCCACTACAATATCACAAATAAACAATCTTTTACAAAAGAGACTAATTTTCAAACTACTCTGGAATGACTTTTCCTTGTATAAGTAATATGGGCGCACTGCAAGCCGTGCCTCCACCGTATGTCGGTAATGATAAATTATTTTGACAGCGCATTATCGAGTGTTTACTCATTTTTATCAGCGCTACATAATGAAATGCAAGTAGGTGTGCATTGAGTGATGTGAGAGAAGTAGAGGCAGGTCAGCCGATCCCCAAACAAGAGATAACAAGGGTAATAGGTGGTTGTGATGTAAAAAACCTAATTTGCTTATGTTATACTCATGTAAGTTGGTATACAAAAACAGACGGAGTTTATGGGAAACTTGCTAAGGAAAATGGGTTTAAACAATAGTACAATCCCATTAAATTAGAGCACGAAGATCAGTTGAGCAGTAAGCACCCGCTACCGGCTACTGATTAGGCCAGAGTTAGCCACAATTACCGGCGATCACACGCTCGAGGAAAACCTATCGTAAACCACTGAGTGTGGGCCGCGAGGTGACGCCGACGGGCAGATTCTCAATTAATCCTAGATTAACAATTGTACTGCGTCGTTATCTTGTCAAGCTTTATTATTTCTACGAATCATTCATTGCCATGCCATTTAATCTGTTTGGCAAATCCGCAATTATAATATTGATTTTCATATGTTTTTATAAATTATTTTTTGTCCAAATTCGTATATCTAATTGGCACTACCAGTGATCCAAAATTGCCGTAAGTTCCCACAGGATTTCGATCACTCTCTCGGCATGTGATGTCTATATTGGTATCAATTGCCGCGGGGTGCCCCTGCACACTACATTTCGGTCACTTTGTCCAGCTTCCTATTGTCACAGACAACACGTGATTGCTTCTAGACGCTTCCCGCCACAATAGTAGGTATCGTGCTCTATATTTTAGTCTTATTGCATCGGTTTTCATGTAAATGCAAACGTTATCAGATATAGATACAGCAGAGGAGGTGAAGCCACACAGTGCACTGATAATGAACTCACACATTTTCGAGACATCACCAATTATTTAGGTCACGACTTTTGGTCTAGATTTTGTTGTGTGGTTAATGTAGAGACACTTTGCACATGCGACGCTACAGATAATTGGTCTTAACTGGCAACAAATCTCGTCTTAGTTTGTCGAATGGGTAAACATACGTTTATTACAATAAAACAATGTTCAACAAGGATTGTCAATGAACTCGGCCACGTGGTCGGTCACACCGGCCACACCACTCCATCGTAACGCCGGCGCCCACTGACGTGCAACACATTATCACCTGCTAATTATTACGAGTGTTACATTACGTATGTAAACACCGCGAAAGTCTTGACACGCCTCAGTGGGCACACCGCCTAACGCCTGACTCTCCACGCGTAACAATGAATGAAAACAAACGTGTGTGATGACGTGAACAATTCATAGCGAATACTTTATTGCACTTTTTGTGCAGTAATTTGTAATTACAATGTAGTGGTCGGTTTAATGGAGTTTTTATGTATATTAGTCAAAAAAATATAAGTTACTGATGCGTTGAACCAGGAGTCGCAGGTTCGAATCATGTCTTAGGTTTAAGTTTTTTCATTACATTATAATTAATGGTACTTAATTGTAAGAAAACCATTCGAGTATTCGTTTTTATATCAAAGCATTACCATATACCACCAATAATAAGTGCATTGCTTGTGTTACGAGTTGTATCTGGTGACGTGCGCATGCGCAGGTCGCGGAAGTCGTTAAGCACTGTGACAGCTGAATTGTCGCGATCGTATCTCGTGAGATCTCCCATTATATTACAATTATGTCATTTGCAATAAGTACTAGGTACAGTTGGCAATAAAATTCTTTAACACAATCACGTTTAAATATTAATAATTGTACTAAACCATATACAAATAAATTAAGTTCAAAATCGGCTTACACCTTGTACAGTTAAAACGTACTTATCACAAATTCCTACATGTAATTAAAACATACTGGTGCTTTTTAAATCAAATTGAGTTAATCTGATTCTGTTGCTGACTGTACTACATACATAAGGTCTGTATACCTACCTAGTCGGTAGTCTCTGTCCAGTCTCCTTGAACCGTTGTGGTACTTAATATTAATTGGCAGTGTTCTGCGGGAGTCTGGAAATAATCAATAGCTACTGATAAGACGTCGCGAAGTAATTATTGCTAATTGAAATCAAACCGCATGAGTCCACGTTATTTAATCAGACAGAAATTTCTTTATCGTCATTCCATTAGGCACAATTTTTGTATCTTTAAATTTTATAATCTTTTACGCATGCCTATACATACTATCAAAATTATTTTAGTATTGCTGTAATATCTGTCATTATGAATGTTGTTTTAAAAACGTCCACTGCGCTGTGGTCTACAAGACTTTGTTGTTTTTGATTCGTACCACTACCTCTTAAGGCAATGTTATTGTAAATGTAGACGAGAGATGCCACTCTACGCCTTGTAGAGCGCTGTCACGCTTCCACACTTGCGGTAGTATAACTTTGTGGTGGTCGATCTGATCACAATGACATCTACCAATCAGTGTTGTGCTGTGTGTCATTTGCGGCCACTTACAGTGTCATTATGTTCTTATTTAACTCGTGATAAAGTTGACATGGTTCACTTTAAGTGTTTATTAATAGTCACGCAACATATAAAATGTAGAGTCTTAGGTATCTCGCAGTTTGTTTTTTATTCTTATGTTTAAATGTCACAGATTCTTGTGAAGTTTGCTTATCTTTTTCACAGATCCAAAAACACAGATTTGTTGAAACATATCTGCAGTAATTAGCTACAATTAAGATACTGTGTCTAAACAAACATAAGTAATGTGTAGACATATAGATAGATAGTTGTTGTGTCTGCTGGGATGCGCCAGATCACGTATTATAATTGGTACTTACTTGTTATCGAGTATTATCTTAAAAATAATAAGGAAAAGTGTTAGTTAACCCTGAGCATATGTTTTGAAGTATTTATAACCGCATCACTGCCATCAGCAAAACTATATGAGGCACTCTTGCTTCTATCACAGAGAGACCTCTGTGATAAAAGCCCTTAGTGGCTGTTCAGGAGCCTGGCTTCCATCACTGCTTATATTTAGACTTTTGCACTAGTGACTTAAAGGAGAGACGTCGCACATTAATGTAGTATATGCAAGTCTTCTTTTAAGAAGTAGAGGTAATCCCGCAGCCCGTGTCTCGCCGTCAGTTGGTAGTCATGTGGGGCCTACTATCGCAGCTCACCTACACCGGTAGGCTCTAGCTATATCTAAACATGTTAATTACCAGATTCCCGAAGTTTCGTTATCAAGCCGCGCGATAATGAAATAGTTCATTCCACCGACGTTTACCTACTCCACGCTATCTCCTCAACTCAGAAACTCGTTTGATAACGGCATTTTGGCCATTAAGTTATAATAGCGCGTCGATTTGCGAATTATAAGAAGAGGTATCTAGTGCGATATGATCTGGTCCAGGGACAATGTCGCGGCTATCGGGGGCGCGCGATAACCTGCGCCCGCGCAACGCGAGTTACGCAACGTCACCGCGAGCTGCGCCGGACTAATTACTGCTCTATCACAAGCAGCTAAAGTTCAACTAGATCGGCCCTTTGCCCGTGACGTCACAGACAAACACTTCTAGATAACATTTATCTTCATTGTCTTATAATGAATGGCAAATTATTTGACAACTGTCAACAATCACTCATACAAGGGATAAACACATGCCCTGATAGTATTTACGAGTCAATTAAAATAACAACGTGTCAAAAATTACAAAAACGAGCTCTGACTACTATTAACCATAGTAAACATGTCAAGATAAAAATAATGCTTCATAATAATTGACGCTTTCATAAGCAGTGGTGTGAACACGGAGGGTGTGATTAACTGTTAATATGTTTCGAGAATTATTTGCATTAATTACTCGTATGGAGCTTTTCTACCAAATACTCATAAGCTTACAATGTATGTGGCGCCACACCACACACGCTGTCTATGGCGAGTCTGACAATATATCATAAATAATAGTTGGTGTTTACATATTGGCCACTGCTCTTCAAACGTTTGACAAAATGTTGTGTTCCACCGAAATAGAGTTACGGACCAGTGTTCCTGGAGAGCGCGGTCTGTTGCAGTGTGTGTGTAACACATAACTATAATGTTTGGGATCTCTGTGTGGGTGCAGGCGTTAATGAGCACGAGTTAAAAATATTTTCATTATTATATCTGCTGTCTAAGATATGTAGAGTCTGCAGCAGGTCAAGGTCGAATGCTCCGCCTGCGCATATGATCGCTGGTGAACAAGCTTTAGTCCTTGACTGGCATACTGCGCTGTCAAGGACTAAAGCTATCAATAATTTTTTTTGGGTTTTTTTGATGTTCATTACAACATCTGAAAAGATATGCCGCTGTAAGCCTTCTTTGATGGCATTCGCTTGCATTATTTAAAACTATTTTTACTTTATTACGCATGCTTACACAGCTATCGCTCAGATTTAGATAATTTTGATAACTCGCTGCATCTACGTGCGCTCGCGCATCCAGTCGGTTTATTGCTTTTTATGTCAACTCTGTAATCTATACCGCAAAGGCATTTAATTAATCCGGGAGCTTTAAAACATTTCTCGTTACCCTATTTATTATGGCCAACAACTTGGACATTGGCAAAGAATTAGTACTTGTGTGGAGGTTGGTGTATATGTCCAACGTTGGCGTCGTGTTGGCGCTGGCTTGAGGGCGGTGGGCGCGCCGCCGCGTCACTGGCGTCAGTTCTCACTATACACAAATACACACACTATATTGTGTGCGATGCTTTTAAGGATTGTGTTGATCCGTCTCGCAAAGGTTAACAGCCCGCGCAATGCTTAGCCACGTGCTCTTAGTGCCAGATACCGCGAGTTGAATTGGTGAGACCACAAACTGGATTGTACGATATCAGACTACTTGTATATTGATTTATCTTTTTTGAACGAAACTGGAATGTTCACCTACAGTAATATTTTCGTATTTATTTACCTACTGAGGTAGAGATATGAGACGACGAATATAAACTGACAAAAAAATTGTTGTTGTGACAGATAATTAAAAAAAAACTGCGAACTAAAATTACCTTCAATATATTACTACTTATACGCTGTATCTGACTTTATCAAAACGTTTCGTTAGATTACGTAGTTAATGTCTTTTGGTGCATGTTTTCTTTTGAGACTAATGATTTCTTTGACTACATTTAGTGTAACATTATTCAAGTCATTTCGCGAAGTTATTGGTTCGATGTCAGATACACACTGTATACAAAAACCCTGTTTACCCAGGCCTAGCTTAGCCTAACCATTTCGAAAATGTGATGAAAACTGCACACAGGTACCATTAATAAATGATTGAATTAATGTTCTTTCTCATCTATACAAATTACCACGTTGGGCGCCATTAATTATTCTTGCTTTTCATAATGAACAGAATAAATCTTTTTACGAATATTTACGATTATTTATGTCTTGTAACGTAGGTACTTGGTTATTTCGTTATCGTATGTTTTTTGCAAGTGGAAATATTTAGCGAGCGGCGCCGGGGGTCAGCGGTGTCGCGTAATTATTGTTTTTACTCAAAGTCGCGACCTCTGTTATCGCATTGATTAAAAACATCAAATATTGTTTTTGTTATTATTTTTAAAGCCCATCGTAATAGTATAACAGTTTCTGTTGCTTGGTATTTTTATTCTGAAGTTACCAAGTTACCAAAAAAACTTAGTTTCAAGGTTTATCTGAGTATTTATCTGCACTGTATAAAGAATTTTAACATAAACTCTATAAAAATATATCATAATACTACCTATAGTTGCCAAATCTATTGATACATAAAATATTAAGAACGGTCGTTAGTGCAAATAGCTGTCGTTATTCAAGTACATTACAAGGAATTTTCAATGACGATGTCTATTTTCTGTTTCCAGCAGAGACCCAGCCCCATAATATCCCCTGGATCGCGCGATGTCAGCGGCGGTGGAGAGCGCGCGCGCGGTCAACGGGCGCGTGAACGGGCATGCGCCCGCGCACGCTGCGCCCCCCGCCGTGCCCTGGGCGGACCAGTTCCTGCCCACACCACTGCGGCTGGATGACAAGATACGGGCACAGAAGGTGAGATTACTCTCTTTCCTCTCTTTTACTCTTGTAGGAAATAAACTCTTTTCTACCAGATTTCTCTTTAGATGGAATGTAATGGAAGTAATGGTTAAGAACTCTCTGATATCATGTTGGAAGAAAAAGGCGACATAACCTTTTTCTTCCAACATGATATCAGAGTTTAAGTTTCGAAGTTTGGTAATCATCATCATCATCGTGCAACTAGAATGTGTAACGTTTTGAAAGTGCCTGAGAAGGACTGCTCGAAAAAAAAACCATTTGGTTTTTATTTGAATCACATGGCCGATATTCCACTTATTGTAGATTGTTGTATACAATTGGAGCATGCTCTGTGTGATCATTAAATAAATAGTTGCTAAGTGCCAGCGATTGCGGATCTGTCGGTTACTTATAATGGAAATCCTCAGGCGACGCGGCGACCCGCTGCATCAGTAATGAACTGCTGATGATTTGCTGAACGAAGCGGTGACCCTTACGCTAAAGATTGTTTTACTACGAGCACAACACAATGGTTCCGTATAAAACGTTGCTTTGTGATTAAATGATCTATAGTAAACATGGACATAATCAACCACACAATAGCAAAAAACGTGATGAACATATCAAATTGACAATTAAGGAACTCTATCATAAAAGTCGCCATACTTTTAATGGTTGTGTATCCTATTACACAATCGATGCAATCAATAAATATTCGAGACGTCGCGTCGTACTATCCACTTGTGATACAAATTCTGCCAATTATCCATCAGCCCGTGGTCCCGTGGCCGCAGTCGCCGGCTGCTCAATTGCCTCCCAATTGCTCCACCACGTCAGTTCAATCACTTAGGAACCCCTCCCCCCCCCCGCTTGCACAGTGGTCAGTACACAAATAGCTCACCATGTATGCTATATACAGGCTGGTGTATTTCGGTACTAATTTCATTTAATTTGTGGTCGAGTGAGCGTCGGTCCCCCGACCTCTGGACCGTGTTTGGTTATGTAATGTCAGTAGACGTTGTGGTTACGATAGCCGAGTGATTTGTTTTCGCGTTTTAATGTAGACTTTTTTCTTTTAAATAGGTGCAGTAGGTACTACATTTTTTCTCACTTATTATTGCCTTTTTTACTGTGTTGAAAAAAAAAATAATCAAAAAATTAAATTAAGATTGAAAGACTACACTTGTCTAAAAAGTTCATAAGTAGTTTATTAGAAAACATTAGTTGAAATCTGTTCAGATGGTCCAACAATTATGGATATTATGTGTAAATACGTTGTAGAGTCATTTATCATTTGTAGAAGCTGCGATAATAGTGTAAACATTTCATCATCATGTTTGCTTTGCGTAATGCGTTCACACCGGACCCGCACCGGACCGGCACCGGACCGGCTATCACTCACTAGGCGAGGCTCAAAGTTCACGAGGGGTATAATTTTTAATGATATACAGCATAAATAACAAGATTATTGCGCATCAACGTCTCTGATAGTAGAATGTTAAGATTATGTACTTGAACTATTTCAATGCGTTTAATGTTTGGAAATCGTCGCACGATTCGGAGATTATTATTCACTCAATTAATTATGTAAATCGAATAACTCGTTGTAAAAGTAATAAAACGTCTTCTACTAAATTGTCTACAAGTAGTACTTCTTCTCATTGTTTATGTACATGGATTATCCAAGCAGTGCTATGTACTGCCGTGTTCTATTGGTTTACAAATATGTCATGCAGGTCTAGACAAATAACTGTGAAAGGTCAGGGCCGACACAGAGTAGTGTGCACACAGAGAGCGCAGCCCGGCGGCCGCGGCGGCTACTCTGTACGCCACCTGCTGACCTGCATTTACATTACAGTATTGTATTTATTATAATAGAAACTGCATCAATGCGTGACGTCACCAGCGATCGTATCTCGACGTATAATCAAGCTGCATGCGCACGCGCAGACTCGCGCAATTAAAGCAATCAGAGACAATTGTTCCGCAGCATCACATGCCGGCATACTGACACACGGACATACCAAGCCCACCATACAGACGACTTACCACCATCTCTCAATGTACTAAAATTGTTTTTGAAGAAAAGTGACACCGCTCTACGCCATGTAGCGCGCTCTCACGCTTCCACAGCAGTCGTAAAATATCTTACAGAGACGGTGGTAGACGCCCAGATTGCTCCCATCCTAACATGTTTATATTATTTACGTATGTCGCTTCCATGTTTACCTACGCAAATGATTTATCTAAGCAATAAACTTTATTATCATAGGTATAAGTAAAATATTTATGTTTGTGACACTTCGCAAGCAACATTAGTAGTTAGATAGCGGTATCTAGCGATACGTATATCCTTGTCAACCTGCTGTTTATGATGCCATATAACAATATAACAATTGTTATTGCTACTGTAACTTTATTACACGCCTGGTGGCCGCCTTGGTGCCGCACTGATATTTATGCCACTCAAACTTTCGACATACTTAGAATACAACGAGTTTCATTGACCGCGGACAGGCGCTGTAGCAGTCAAATCGCTTGTAGATTCGGCTTACAAAAAAATATTTTATAAAATGCTTGTGTAGCATACATGTGCCGACTAGCGCAGCAATTAGAATTATATTACTGAAGATCGGCTCATATTATACATACATGTGTATAATGCGAGGGCCGCACAATTCGACACAGTCACATGAAGTCACATGTCAAGGAGTTCGGATTTGGCTATCAGTGCGTTGTAAAATAATTTCTACGACGTTTGCGGCACCCACTTATCATAGCCTTATATTATGATTACATTAGAACTACCAGGGTCTCAGGTTTTCAAGGAAAAGCTGCAATTTTTTATCCGGCCCTTGGCGACGTTCAGGGGTGGGCGTAGAGAATGTGACGTCACATGATTGTGAGAGCGTCGAGTTGTCTCCACACTCCTGTACGAGTACATGTTCTGCGCGCAAGCTTTATGCTCAGGTTATCAGTACGTGTGCTCCCGCGCAGCCCGTGAGGCGCCACGTGCTTTGTTTATGTGCTCCATATGTAGTGCACATAAACACAGCAATGTAGTACGTCAATTCAATTGGTTTTTTGTGAGCCCAATGTTACTTGCTTCTCGTATAGTAAAGGTAACTCATTTACTATACGAGAAGCAAGTAAAACTGAAAACTGAAAGGTACTTGGTCCATCAAAGGTACTTGGCACATGGAAAGAGAAAGTGTGGTATCATAAAATACTGGAGATGTAGTTGCCTACTATTACCTACGTGTAGCGAGCCTAGTTTGATCAGTGTCGCCTAGCGATTGATCACAGTGCGTTGTTGCTGTCATGTTACTTTGCACCGCATGATGGAGGGCCGGTCCCTCCCCCCCCCGCGCCGCACCGCACCGCCCCGCCGTCGCCGGCCGGTGCTCCATCAATATCGTGAGAACTCGGCCGTTGATCAAGATTAATGATCTTGTACTTGTAATTAATATTTCTTCGGCACGTGTTGTTTAAGTATCTTGAACACTATACTAGAGCTAACTTTTGTTTACATCCAGATTGTAGATACCGATGATGGAATAGTTTTACTGACAGCCATAGCATAATAGCTATTATATTTATTCAGATAACTCTAATTTATATTAACCATGAAGCACACTTCACACGGTTCTTCTTAACTTTCCTAATTCTAATTCTCAAATAGTGGGACCACTTTTGATATAATTTGTACGGGGATAGCTGATAGGTCCATAAATATTGTGATGTAGGGTATACATTTTGTATGGTATGTTTGTGTGTTGCAGGTGGAGTCGCGGCTGCAGGCGCTGGTGCTGTGCGGCGGCGTGCTGCGGCGCGTGGGCGACGTGTTCGAGGCGGAGATCGAGCGCGGCCTGCGCGAGCAGCCCTCCAGTCTGCAGATGGAGAACACATACGTCCCAGAGCTGCCCGACGGCACCGGTCAGTACACACACACAAACGCAAAATGTTTTATTTCGAGTAGGCCTTTTCAAGCACTTTCAAAACGTTACTGACTCTAGTTGCGCGGTTCCAAAATGTCATTCTTATGGAGAAGATCCGGCAAGAAACTCCATAAGTTACTCTTTTACATACACATACACACACTTATCGGAGCATACGTAGCCAAACAATAGAATTAGAAAACGATGCAGGCTACATGGAACTTAACGATAATAAGCAAACAAATTAATTTAGATATCGCTAAGTGCACTAGTAGAGAATTCGTTCCACCATTTCTATTTAAATCTGGGCTAGATCGCATCACGTATAATATGAATATTAAAAATTAATGATGAATTCGTTTTCGCCAACAGTACCGAGCCCATAGCCTCTCAGTTCACGTAGGTATATATTAGGTATTTATTTATATATAAATATATAAATAAGCTCTGGCTACAACACGGCGCTACAATGTTACAGAGGAGGGCGTGTTCCTGGCGCTGGACCTCGGCGGCACCAACTTCCGCGTGCTGCTGCTGGAGCTGCGCGCCGGCCAGCTCGTGCGCCAGAACGTCAAGCAGTACCACATCAAGTGAGCTGCCTATTCTATGCTTTTGGACCTTCCACTGGTCTAAAGTACAAGTTGAAAGCGTGACAGCGTACTATACGCCGTATAAGAGCGAGACCTCTCGTCCAAATATAAAATAATTTATCTTCATCTTTTGGGTGCAGGCTCTCTGTTCCGATATTAGTACCTCACGATTAGTTCCAATCTTACAAAAGCTATAAGGTTTGTGTTGTACATTCCAGCAACGCATTGCGGCTCGGCACCGGCGACGAGCTGTTCAACTTCCTGGCGGATTGCGTGCAGGACTTCGTGCACCAGCTCGGCATGCAGGACCAGGAGTTCTCGCTAGGTAGCTACACTCAAGTACCTTATTATCAAGTTGTCTTTAAGTATTTTTTAATACTTGTAGATTTTTCTAATGCATGTTTTTCAATTCAGTTGGTGTCGTCGAGAAAGTGTTTATTTTTCATATCCATCTATCAGCTGTCTCGTCTACATCAATTCCATATCGAACATCACACTACCCCTTTCTCTTTCTTTGGTTCATTTATTGATTGGTTCCTATGAACATTTCCAGGGTTCACATTCTCGTTCCCGATGAAGCAGCACTCGATATCCTCCGGCGAGCTGATCACATGGACGAAGAGCTTCAAGTGCTCCGGCCTGGAGGGCGTGGACGTGGCGGCGCTGCTGGAGCGCTGCCTGCGCGCGCGCCGCCTCAACATCACCGTGCGCGTGCTGCTCAACGACACCACCGGCACGCTCGTCGCCGGCGCGCACATCGACCCCAATGTTGGGGTACGTAACACATCTCATACATGCACGAATATATGATCCAGGAATTTGTACACAGCTTACAGATATTTTTTTCTGTCAATTAGTACTTAGTTGTTTCTAAAGCTTGTAGTACTTACATTATCTCTTTATAAGAAGACAAAAAAGACTATTTAATAAGATAAACAAGCATATAAAATTGTTTTTTATGTATTAGATCGGCGTGATCCTGGGCACAGGCTCGAACGGCTGCTACATGGAGCGCGCGTCGCGCGTGCAGCACTGGGAGGCGGCGCACGAGCGCGTGCAGGACGTGTGCGTGGACGTGGAGTGGGGCGCCTTCGGGGACAACGGCTGCCTCGACTTCTTCCGCACCGAGTTCGACAAGGAGGTCGACGCCAACTCGCTGCTCGCCACCTCCTTCACGTGAGTACACGTTCATCCAAGCTTATTTAACCACTGCAGTATTATAACTATCTCATCTAGTGCGCATGTGGTTAATTTGTCTTGAGACCGTCAGCGATGGAAGGTATAACTGTGCTATGTTCGTGTAGGTTCGAGAAGTACATCGGCGGCAAGTACCTGGGCTCGCTGCTGTGCGCGGCGCTGGCGGCGCTCGCGCGCGACAAGCTGTTCCCCGCCGAGCCCGTCGCTGACCAGCTCCAGACCGCTCACCTCAGCCTCTTTGAAGAGTTAGTACCAGATCCTTTTGTTGTTTAGTTTATTTATGTAGCTACATAATTTATATTGGAAAAATTACTTTTACTAGTTTCTGTACAACGTATATCAGACCCCGATCATGTTTTAATTACAGCTTATGTAAACAAATTGAGATAAAAATTGCGTCTCCGCCATAAAATACTTTTTAGAGATCAACGTTTCATGTCCAATTTTGACACTTCTATGTAATTCATTATATCTGGTGATTTTCCAGGGAGAACTGCGCGGGCGAGGTGTCCCAGACCCTGAGCGTGCTGCGCGAGGTGTGCCCGGGCGCCGTGGTGACGTCACAGGACGCGCTCGTGGCGCAACACGTCGCGCATCTCATCTCCAACCGTGCCGCGCAGCTCGTCTCCGTCTGTGAGTTCCCCTCTTTAACTCTACCAAATGGAATACCCAAGATACCCAACAGACAAGATCGCAATAAATGAAGCATTTAAAGTGCTAGCACCCCTGCCCTTCGGAGGGCTTAAGAAGAAGATATCCCTACCAATATTGCTATAGCATATTAAAATCAGCTTAAGAGTTTTGCTAGCATTGTGATCGTATGTGTTTGGTGGTGTGCAGGTATAGCGACGTTGCTGCGGCGCATGCGGCGGCCGCACGTGGCGGTGGCGGTGGACGGCTCCGTGTACAAGCATCACCCGCGCATCGCCGGCCTTATGGACAAGTACATCGCGCTGCTCGCGCCAGACCACTCGGTCAGTATATGCCACCTTACTCTATATGACGCAAACATTTTTATGTTTTCGTTGTTTGTTTTCCAATCCCGGTTCGGACCAGAATAATATACTGGTTGGTTGGTTTCCCTTCTTGAATAAAATAGAGTATAATCGGTAAACGGAGTTCAAGCCTCTGGCCTCATAGTTGTATTATTTTGGTTCTTTTTTACCGAAAACTGAAATTTAATAGACATAATGCTTAATTATAATATAAATAAGCATGTGAAGACATTGATCGTCATGATTAGCAAAATTGATCCAAAATACTAGTTACAAATTTGGGAAACAACACTATTTTACTCACTAAAGTGGATTGTGAAGATCAGATAGGCAGATCATTTTGCTCCACGTAAATAACTTTATTGTTAATCTAGTCCTCAATATATTTACACTCTAATGTTGTGGTAAGTGTGAGGTATGAGCGTGCGTTGTGTGTGCAGTTCTCGCTGCTGGGCGCGGAGGACGGCAGCGGCAAGGGCTCGGCGCTGACGGCCGCCATCGCAGCGCGCCTCGCCGCGCGCGACGCCGCCTAGCGCCGCCACGCACGGGGCCTCTTACATTCCTCGACAACTCGAGCTCATGATATTGATCATCGATATGTGATGTTACGCTCATTTAGATATTAGTGATGGGTGCGTGTGTGTGTGTGTGACTGTCGTGTAAGACACGAAGCGAGCGCTGAGCTGTGGTAGACACAGCCGATGTTGATGTGCTCTCACACGAGCTGAATGTTAGTAGACTGGCGGACGTTGAATGTGTGTGTGCATGAGTGCGTGTGTGTGTGTGTGCGTGACACTCGCTGGTCGAGGTCGTTGTGTAGTTGACGTTTGTTCCAAACGTTTCCTAGTTCGGTACGTAGCGCGTAGCGTAGCGGACGTGTCTCGTGTATACAGGTGCGTCAGTAACGACTGACATGTATTGTGGACTGCCGCAGTCCACCGCGCGGGTTACTACATCATAAACTTGCCAGTAAAGTAATACTATAGTTTCTATGGGTGTATATTTTTGTAACTGTAAAGCGATCTGTAAGTTAAGTGAATACATTTGTAAGTTAGGCTACAGAGCCGTGCCCTGGCCCTGCAGGGCGGCTCGCCGGCGGCCTGGTCGTGCCATACTCACTCCATCTAACACATACCCTACCGGTACCGTTGTGTGTTTGTAGCATCTTGTAGACTTAGCTATGCATGATGAACATCATCTGTACCTAGGTCGGCAGGTGTTGGGAAAGGGGGGGGGGTTACCCCTAATGTGCGAGTGTCGATCGCAGTGTCAACATATCATAGACTGTATATCAGATCATAAGTTATGTGAAATAAATAGACTTTCGTGAAGATTTTCAACAATATTCTGTTATAAATATAAATAGTTTTAATCTATAGTTATACGTAGATACGCCTATGTTATTGTTTGTAGATTTTTATTATGAAAATAAATATAATGTTTTTTTTTTATATCTGTTTTTCATTTGAACTCCTAACTTGGTGTCTAATGCACAATCCTTTGACCTTGATCAAGTACAGCTGGGGTAGAAGGGAAGGTAATAAAACACAAAATAATAACAAAATTAATAATATTATTAAAATTAGTCATAATTATAACAAATTCATTTAGAAAATAGATTTAAATAATAATAAATGGTAGCTTATATCAAATGTAACAAAAACTCCCCTCGGTCAATGGCCACACGATACGTGTGTGTCAGCAGTACGTCGCGTTGTCGTCGCTGTCGGCGTGTGCGTGTGTCTGCGTGTGTGTGCGCGCCGAGATCACGATACCTCGACTTTCTCGCGCGCCTTGCGCAGGATGCTCTGCAGCTCGGACGCTGAGGTAGTCTTGTACTGAAACGTTATTAAAATAGTAATATTTTATTCAGCTGTAATTATATCATCTTAAGTACTCTGGTAAGGATAGTAGAACCACCATAATATTATACGACAGCTATTTGCAGAAAATAATTTTAAAAAATATAGAGAAATCCCTTTGCTGATAACAGGGGGAATTCTCTCGTATTTCAAATACTGCTCCTGTGTATGGGAATGGACAACTTTCTCAGCCACCGAAAAACAATTTTATTTCGGGCCTCCCAAAATTCGAACCATACATTAATAGGAATTAGGAACAGGAATAGTCTGTGGCAACACTGTTGACAAGACGTCAACTTAACTTCTCCCAATTAAATAATTTAAAATAATTGTAAATTTTGTATTTTAATAGGTCTAAATATCGTTTTTATAAGTAATATTTATTAGTGATTGGTCTGGCAGTGTTATTTTGTCGTAATTTGATCTACTTTAGTGTATAAAGTGATTTAAACTTGTGACGAGTATCGCTGTCAAACTAAGTTAAATTCTAACGAACATTGTAAAAGTTTTAAAGTGCATTGTCATCATAAACTTGTGTGTAAGTGTTTATTATCGCGTTTACTACTACATTGCATACTCTCGGTACGTAAGTAAGAATTCTAAAAAACTTGTTATAACACTTACACCCTAACCTGTTGCATATTCCTACACAAACTTAGTATAATATAACGACCTTTAGGTTTGTCACTTGTCCCTTTTATTTATTGAAATGGACAGAGTGATGACCAGGAGGGGCGCTGCTCGCTTGGAGGAATCTAAACTCCAACTAACTTTGAATGAGCTAAGTAAATATAAGAACTTGTGTGGGGAGTTGCAAAAGGAACAGGATGACAATGAGAAGGAAGTGCTACATATTTTGAATAGTAACAGTAAACTCAAAAGTGAAATGGCAGAACTTCATTGTCAATTATTAAATGTCACCGAGGAAAGGGACAGATTCAAGCATTTAGTGGATCAGTTTGACCGGTGCAGCGATGAGTTTGATTTAACCCTCAGGCACAACGCTGAACTGAAAAGTAGATTAAGTGTCGCCCAAGACACCATTCTCGCGATGGACTTGGCCAGCCAGAACACTCAGACGGAGCGCACAGATGCACTGTTTGATAAACTGGTTGGTGAAGCTCCTTCTGCCAACTCACTTTTGGGTAAACAAATAGAGGTAATCGACCTAACTAGTGATAATACTATTACATCAGACTCAAATAATCAACAAATAAAATGTAGTAGAAACAAGTTGAAGAAATATGTAAAGATCAATAAATACATCAAAAAGACACAAAAACTGATAAAAACCAACAAAAACTGTTTTAACAGTAATTTTAAAACTATAAACAAATGTAATCTTCTTAGGTCTAACTTTGAAAGTAATAAGATAAAATATGAGGCTGATATACAACACCTTCAGTCAGAGATTCTCCACCTACAAGATTCTTTAACTAATATCACCTTAAAATATGACACATCTCAGAAGGAAATTGGGGAATATATACTGGCAATGAATGGCTTGGTGGATTTGTGTAGTGAGAATGAGAGGATGTACAACTCCTTGTTAAGCAGTCAAACACCATACTGTCAAGCGGGTCTACCGGGCTGTTCACAACCAGCTATGTCTCTGGAGTCAATACAACCTTTGACTCAACCTGGGGAGTTGTGTAACAGTCTCCTTAGCACTTCCTTCGACACACATGTAGACACAGATATAAATAAAAATGTACCAATAAGTATGAATAATAAAAACAAAATAATGATGTTTTGTGATGAAATTGGTCAAAACATGTCACATAAACTATATAGACATTTAGGAGGACAGGTAATAAATTGTTGTATGCCTGCAGCTGATTATAAGCAAATATTAGATAAGATACTAAGTAGTAGCTATTGTCCATCTACTACTATAATTATTTTAATTGGGAGAAGAGGTAACACTAGTATAAACATGATTAAAAATTATTTTGATGGTTTACTAAAATTAAATGTAAACAAAATTATTTTATATGCTTTTCCCTATGGTAAAGGGTTGTCACAGACTGAAAATAATATTAGACACAGATGCAATATGAAATTGCATACAATGACTTTGTATAGCAAGCATTTTGAATTTATTGACACTAATGTGCTCATTAGTAATAATTATTTTATGACAAAAGATAGCTATTATCTTTCAAATTATTATAAGGGACAGATAGCAAATTCGCTATCTTATTGTATTTTAAACAAAGCCAATTGCTTGGCTAAACACACAGCTCCTATTGAGCAGTTAAATAATAGCAACTTTTCTTGTACAACCTTGGAATTTGTTCCAAGTAATTTAAATTAGATATTAAGACAACAGAGTCAACCTCTGGCAATAATTGTCAACTTTATTTACCTGATCCTTCAATCTCCTTGAATGTTAGTAATAAAACTAGTAATAAACACATTTTAAACATTGTTCATCAAAACATTCAAGGTTTGATGGGTAAGGAACTGGAGTTGGAGTTGTTCATGAACTGTAATATTATTGTATTGATATTTTATGTATTACCGAACATTGGTTAAAAAACTACCAGTTCATGTTCAGTTTCAATAACCATCAGGTGGCAAGTTCGTTCAGCAGAGTAAACTTGATACGTGGAGGCTCATTAATTTTTATTCGTAATAATATTAAATTCAAAGAACGCACTGATATTGTGAGCTTGTCTGTTGAGCGAGTTGCTGAGATAGCATGTATTGAGCTTGAGCGGTTTGTTGTATTGAGTGTGTACAGGCCCCCATGTGCCTTGTATGATGCATTTGAAAAAATACTAGAAGAAGTATTATTTAAGATCTCTAACACTAACAAAACGATTGCTGTCTGTGGAGACTTTAATATTAATTTATTGGAAAAATGTATTATTGTAAATAGATTCTTAACATTATTTAAATCATATAATTTACACTGCATATTTCTTGAGCCAACTCGAATAACTGCCACTAGTGCTACCTGTATTGATAATGTTTTTACAAACATTAAGCCGGTTTCCTATTCAATTATAAATGTACTTGACTCTGATCATTGTGGCCAGCTGATTTCTTTTACTAAAGATGATGTTAAAAATACAAGGAAAACCGTAAACTTTGTTCCGGTAAATAAATATCGCTTGGAACTTTTCAATGCCAATTTAAATGTAAGATTGCCGGGTTTGCCCTATCACAATAACCCTGATCGAGCTTACTCTTTGTTGTTTAATATGATTAATTCTGAGTTTAAGAAAGTTTTTACATCAAAATCAGTATCTGTAAGCGATCGTATTGTGTTTAGTGATTGGGCAACTCCTGGTATTTTTAAAAGTAGAATAAGATTGTTTGAATTGTATAATGAAAGGAAAAGTAATCATAGTAATTTTTTGAAAGAGTATGTTAGGAATTATTCTAAGATATTTAAGAGAGTCTGTGCCGCCGCGAAATCTATGCACATTAAAACTAAGATTAAGTCATCTGGAAATAAAATTAAAACTACATGGAATATTATTAACTCTGAAATTGGTAAAACTGCTTTTAAGAATAAGGACTTTCACCTTAAAATTAATGACTTAGATGTAAGAGCGGATATGGAGGTAGCAACGGAGTTTGAAAAGTTTTTTACTAATATTCCTATCCAAACAACTAGAACTCTGTTGTCGTCTTCCAGCTCCGCATACTCGATACTTCAAGAAAGTGTTGAGGAGTGTGGCACAAGTTTTGAATTTACTGTTGTTAGCCCCAAAGACATTTTAGATTCTTTTAATGATATTGAAGTTAAGAAAACCGCTGATCTTTGGGGACTGTCCGTACTTATTATATCATCGATTATAACATCAATCTCACCATTCCTAGCAATTGTGTTCAACTCTTGTGTCGCATCCGGTGTGTTTCCGGACCTTATGAAATTAAGTAAAGTGATTCCACTATTTAAATCAGGCAGTACAACCGATCCTACTAATTTTCGACCGATCTCAATTTTGCCCACTTTGAGCAAAATTTTTGAGAAACTAATTTTAAACCAAATGCTAAGACATTTTAATAGACACCATCTTTTTCACTCGAAGCAATTTGGATTGATGAATTTGGATTTACCAAGGGTCGGTCTACTGCAGATGCGGGTGTGGAGTTACTCAAAAATGTGTATGAAGCTTGGGAGAATTCGCAGGACGCTTTGGGTATATTCTGCGACTTGTCCAAAGCTTTTGATTGCGTATGTCACGACACACTCATCAGGAAGCTGCACCACTATGGCATTAGAAATAAATCGCTACAACTTTTAAGCTCATATTTAGGCAATCGAGTTCAAAGAGTAGATGTAAACGGCAAACAATCTGAAGGATCTGTGGTTACAATGGGTGTTCCGCAGGGTTCAATATTAGGACCTTTTTTATTTCTTATTTATATCAATGATTTACCCTTTCATATAAGGGATAATCATAAGATTCTACTATTTGCAGATGACACTTCTCTTGTCTTTAAAATTAAGCGCCAACTTAAAAACTTTGACGACATTAATACTGCACTGGCTAAGGTTGTACATTGGTTCAATATCAATAACCTTCTTTTAAATCCGAGCAAAACGAAGTTAATAAAATTTTCTACGCCTAATGTGAGGCACTTAGATACCAATGTACAACTGAATGGACTAAAATTGGACCCTGTTGAGTCAACTGTATTTCTTGGTATAACTGTCGATGCCAAACTGCAGTGGGGCCCTCACATTAATAAATTATCCGGCAAGCTTAGTTCAGCTGCCTATGCTGTAAAAAAAATCAGACAAATAACTGATGTAGATACAGCCAGAATAGTCTATTTTAGTTACTTTCATAGTGTTATGACGTACGGCATTCTCCTGTGGGGAAGCTGTGCCGATATAAATTCAATATTTGTGTTACAAAAAAGGGCTGTACGCGCTATTTACAATTTGGGCCCAAGAGTTTCTCTCCGAGAGAAATTCAAAGAGATAGACATTCTGACTGTAGCTTCACAATATATATTTGAGAACCTAATGTATGTTCATAAAAACGAATCAAACTTTGTAAAAATGTCTGATATACACTCAGTAAACACAAGAAATAAACATAATTTAGCCGTTCATGCTACTCGTCTCCACAGAGTAAGCAACTCGTTCATGGGTCAATGTATACGCTTTTACAACAAGTTACCCATTAGTTATCGTAACTTACCTATAAGGAAATTTAAAACTTGTATAAAATCTAAACTATCCAAAAAAGGATATTACACAATATTAGATTATTTAAGTGATAAAACCGCTTGGGATTGAGCTGCTCGCTTATACAGCTATCGTTTGTCTCCATGACTTGACATGTTTTGTGCTTTTGCATATATTCATTTACAATCTTGACATGTTTTGTGCTTTTGCATATATTCATACACAATTTAGACATGTTTGTGCTTTTGCATATAATAATTTACATTAAGACAATATGTATTATTATTTAAAATGAAATTTTTGTGTATATGTACCTATAAGTTATATTTTTTTTTTTTAATTTTGTAAGTATAAACATTATGCAGGTATACTATACAGTATTCTTTTTTTTTTTAATTTTTTACTTTTTAATATTAAACTATTTCAATATCAGATTGTTCTGGAACTTTCCTCAAAAGGCCAGTTCAGTAATATTATACACTGCATTTGTTTATACACTAACAACAAACAATTGTCTGGACTTTAAAAGAGACAGAGACCCCTGAGTTTGTTTCGACATTTCTTCTCAGGGTAGTCAGTTAGGAAATGTCGAATCCAGCGAGCTCGAAACATATTTGACATGTAAAAGTGATAAAAATTGTCCTACTTACAGAATAAATTATTTCATTTCATTTCATTTCATTTCATTTCATTTTATCAACTTTTGATAGAATCTGTTTGTTTTCGGGAAGATCCTTACATCCACGCAAGGTTGCAATGCAAAAAAGTTACAGAGCTGTATTGTATAACATAAGGTCGCTTCCTTGTGTCAGTTGGTCAGGGATGAGGACCAGTGCCTGGCGGTGGCGGCAGGTGTACACTCACTCACCCCGGAGACGTTCCGCTGCACGAGGATCTGGCTGTAGAGGCGGCGGCCCTCGTCCGCGCCCAGCGCCTGCTCCAGCTGCGCGCGCGTGAGGGCGAACAGCTGGTGCCCCGGCATGCGCAGCGCGCGCCGCGTGCCGGCGCTGAAACCCTTCGCCTCCAGCCACTCCGCCACCTCGTCCGGGTTCGATTTCTGCAAAGCATTTCGGAAGGTCAAGTCTTAGGTAGTCAAAATAATTTTAGACGATTGTGGACCTCTTCGTGATGACGTCCCCGCAACTGTATACCATTGTGATATTCAAGATATTGGGCAGAAGTTACCTAACGCAGTTTCAACAATATACAATCCATTCTACGGTTGTGTGATGGCAAGTGAATGTGCGAGTCAGGCGTTACCTGGTCTATGAAGACGTCGGGCGTCTTCTTGAGGTCGAGCTTGTTCTTTCGCTGCTGGATGGCTGGCAGGACCATCTTCAGCTCCTCGTGCAGGTCGCTTGTGCTCGCCACCGACTTTGTCGCTGTTTGTAACATTACATTGTACTTGATAAGATGTGCATCTGTCTTTTAAATACTTTCCGTGAGTTGACAAAGGCATTTGATTAAATAAAGCTGTCTGTGTACTTAAAGTTAATGTATGATTTATTTAGATATGTGTAACTCAACACAAAACTATTAAATATTACGTGGTTTTATAATTACAGATCATGGCTTAAAATAATTAATAATTCGTTAGAGAATGTTGTTATACAGATATGGTGCATTGCAAGGACCTACGTTGGGCCCAAATATATGACCTCTCTGTCATCTAAAGGCCACTCTACGAAAGACACTGAATTTGTTTACTCGATATGAAAACATTTCACTGTCTGAACTTAAAATAGGCGATGACACCAGAGTTTGTTTTGACGTTTCTTCTCAGGGTAGCCAGTTAGTATTATGTCGAATCCAGCGAGCGTATTTAAAGAACATAACATGTAAAAGAGATTTCATCTATCCTATTCACAGAATAATCCATTTCATCTCTCAAATACAGGTGTGAGTTATGTTATACTCACACTTCATGGTGTCAGTGCGCGGTGCGGGGGGTGCGACGGGCACGGGAGGGGGCGGCGGCGGCGGCGGGGGCGGGGGCGGAACCGCGGCTCGCTCTGAAACATTCCCCTATATTTGTAGCTTTTCTCTAAAACGCTCAAATCTTTAAGCGTTTCAAATACTTTGGTGATCAAGAAACAATATACTGATATCTAAATTGAACTACAGATAATAAAATTACTGGAAAATAATATAAATAGTTGCTGCAATTAAGTAACATTTTGATTAAATAAACAAGTTAAAGGAAATACAAGACATTGATACGCTTATCGTAATTATTTAGACACAAGATTAGCACACTTACCCTGACATGTAACACAAGCTGACAAGCACACTAGTACACAGCACAACATGGATGCAAGCGAAGCACACACACACACACACACACACGACACGCGGTGATCGGAGATAACGCGGCGGCTGATCGCAGCTCTAATGACTCTGATAGTACCGATAACTTTCTCAGGGGAGGGGAGGGTAACAGACCAACACCGAGTTCGATAAAAAATGAATTTAATAATAAAGTAGGTACAAGTACGGAGCATTACGTAGCCGACGGACTGGTCGCCCTGCGCACGCGCAGCTCGCGGTGCGCAGGATGTCCACCCCGTTCACAATATATTAATAGTATGAAAATATACCCATATAATTTGTTTCATTTACATCATATCTAGGTTTAGATATATTATTATATTTCAATATTTATGTATTTGCGATTACTCACACTCTAATAATTTAAAAGCTATACATATCAGGGGTCCTAGCGGCGCGTGACGCGCTCCGCTCGTTACAAGTGAGGGCGCCACCGGTGTACGTATACATGTATACATTTACAAAGGTAATAATTTAAATCAGACTTGTATGACATAGCGCGTCGGACGACAATCACAACACAACCCGCGTCCCCGGGCCGGGCCGGTCGCCCGGGACGGCCCGGCCGGCCCGGGGCGCGGACACGTGAAGCAAACACACGCGTGCGGGCGGCGCGGGCGCTAGAAGTAGCGGAACTCGCCCTTCTTGCCGAGGCGCTCCCGCCGCACCCAGTCAGCCGCGCCCGCGCCCCCCGCGCCCCCAGCCGCGCCCCCCGCGCCCCTACCGGCCGCGCCCACTGGACTGCTGCCGCCCGAGCCGCGACCACCCGCGCCTCCCGCCGCGCCCTCCTAGAAGAGTCAAGCAGAGAAATTATAGCAAATTCAGGATAGGGAGGAGTTGCAGTAAGTACGTAGAGAATGTTTGATTTGGTCGGTATGGGTACCTGGTAGTGCGTGTAGATGGGGTTGGGGTAGAGGTGCGGCGAGGCGGGCGGCGACAGCGCCGGCGCCACGATGGTGTGCGGCACGTGCGCCGTCACGCCGCGCCGGTTGCGCGCCTTCCACCACTTGCGCGAGTCGTCCAGCACCTGCGGACACACGGGACGTCAGCGAGGGGCGAGCTGGGCGGGGTCGGGGGTGGAGAGGGGGGGGGTAGCTCTGACCTCGAGGTACTCGCCGCGCACGACGGTGAGCTCCTTGTCGTTGTTGGCGGTGCGCGGGTAGGTGACGCGCACCACGCGGCCGCCGCGCGCCATCACGCCGCGTGCCCACGCCTCGCCCAGGTCGTCTGCAACACACGGGGGAGTGAGCGCTGTGTGCCTGCTGCCACACGTGTGTGTGTGTGTGTGTGTGTACGTACCGTCGTCGCGGTCGGCGCGGTACGCCTGCTCGCGGTCCGGGGACGACGCCGCCGAGCCGGAGTCCTCGCGCCCCATGCCGCGCATGTTCCTGCTGCTGATGTAACGAAAAACATTTTAGATTCTTTTCCTTGTTTCATCAATATTTTTCTGACTGATTGATTATCCCAAACACAACACAATCTATGCAACAATAGGTGATAATGGATAATTAACACATAAGAAGCACACATCTTACTTACGACTACTGCTTGCAATACTTTCCGTCACATGTAATGTACCATATTTTCAGTTTTTTTAGTAATTCAAGTGAAAGTAAGTAGTGGTGCAGTTATGTGTTACCTGGGGTAAGGCGCGTACTGCTCGGCGTAGAGGTCGGTCTCGTCGCGCTCGTAGCGCTCGTAGCCGGCGGCGTCGGGCGGGGGCTCGGGCCGCGCCGCCGAGCTACGCCGCGGGGGCGAGCGCCCGCGCGGGGGGGCTACCTCGCTACACGGACACGACACACATATAGTCACCGCTACCAACACACACACAAGCGACGCACGCTACATGCTACTTATTGTCGAGTATCTTGCGGCAGTCGAAGGCACAAGTCGAATGGCAGACTACGACGTGTTGCTTGAAAACTAGGTTTTTACAAAAGTGCTCACCACAAACATATACGGACTTACACAAGTGCAACACAAACAGTGAACACACAATGTGACAAACATGTAACACGAGAGTACAGAACAATGAGAGGTGATCGTACCTGCGCAGTGGCTGGTCGTCCACCTGGTAGTCAGGGCTCCAGCCGTCCATGAACACGGGCTGGTAGGGCGGGATGGCCGTCTTCCACTGCTCCCTGCAGAACACACAGCGTTAGCGAGGGCCTGAGGGCCCGCGGAAGCCCGCCGGCATACATTTGCATATCGCTGGTAATTTGAATACAGCTGATAAGGTGTTATCGGGTGACCGCGGTAGGTTTCCTTAGATTGGGGACGTTCACGCGACACCATAATGAATGGATTATCTAGCTAATAACAACGACGCTGCGGATTACAACACGGCGTTCGAGGAAACTGATACAGTGTGATATAACGATAAATTGTATCAGTTTTATGGCCACGAATCTATTATTAAGTTCCGGATCTGTGGGCAAGGAGTGTAACGTGTAGTGCACCTACCGGGGCACGAGCCAGGCGTCGCCGAGCGAGTGCCACAGCTCGGTCTCCTTGCTGGTGACGCAGTTGGCGAGCAGGTTGAGCGCGTCCCGCGTGAGCAGCGGCTGCACGACGCGCGACGGCAGGCGCCCGTCCGCCGCGTCCTGCGCCGCGTCCACGATCAGCGCCAGCGGCGTGAACAGGAAGTGCACCAGCTCCGGCGCGTTGGGGTCGTGGATGTGCGCGCGCAGCCGCGCCAGCAGGTTGAAGGACAGCTTGAACTTCTGCAGCACGTCCACGAAGTCCCGCTCGGGCGGCGGGCGCGTGCGCAGCGCCAGCATGCCCTCCCCGGCGGCGCCCCCGCCCCCCGCGCGCCGCCCCCCCCCGCGAGCGCCGCCGCCGCTCCAGCTCGCGCTGCGCCGCCGCCGCGTGCTGCAGCCGCGCGATGAACTTCTCGATGTCATCGAAGCAGCGGTTGAGGATGGCGATGTCCTGCTCGTACAGCCGCTCGGAGCCCGTGGACGAGGCGTCGTCCCGCTCGCCGCCGGAGCCGCCGCGCTCGCCGCGGTCCGCGCGGTCGCTGCGGTCGATGCGCCCCAGCTGTGCTGACATTTGCTGCAAACATATTTCGAGTGTGTTGTTTACACAGGCAGTGTAGTGGGGACAGCGCCGGCACTGCGCATGTACTCACGAGTAGCACAGCCTCCCATTGCTGGCGCGTGTAGGTGTGGTAGAGGCGCGCCATGCCGCCGCCGCGCTCCGCTGCCGAGTGCCGCGCGCCGCGAGCCCGCGCTTATCGCCGCGATAACACTCGCGTCACCGAACAACAACAACTACCGGAACCCACAGACAAAGCCAGCACCAGCACTCAGGCTCAGCAGTTCTCGATGGATTCTCAGGATTAAGGTATTGATGGCGAAATCACAGATGGTATTATTTCGTGAAACAATATTTGAGCTAGAGTTCCGATGACACGAATAATATTAATTGTGTCTAAATATAAAATGATCAGCAACAACCTCATAAATAATATTTATAAAACGTGGAATGTATAATCTGACAAGGGCAGATAAGATTATCTAAATATACGTGTGAGTCAGGCCGTAGGTATCGGCAGTATCGCTTGTTCTAGTGACGCATCGCGTAATACATGCTTCGTAACATTTCACCGCGCAAAGTTCAAGCTGCGCCTGACCTTTGTTTACAGTGGAACATGTACGGGTCAGGACGTTACTCATCGCAGTACTTTTACTGCAGATTGGACTGTTCGACTACCCAATAATCCGTCTAGCCTAAAATAATATTTCGCGAAAATTGGTAAGTTATCGTATGATTACATGATAACACGATAACTTCATTAGCCTTGGCATTCGTCACCGTAGTACAATAATGAATAATTAAAGACTAGCAGCAAACTCGAATTTTGCTAGAATACAAAACTGAAGATTATTTCCTGCACCAATTTCCAGCTAAAGTGGTATGCCAGGGTCGTAGCAAATGGAAAGATGTGATCTCTGCCTTCCCTCAAGGGAAAGAGGCGTGACGTTTATGTATGTATGTAATTTCCAACAGCAAAGTTGCTTTAAAACACTTCCAACGATATCTGTAACAACCTCTGTAGGACACTCCTCAAGTTACTGCATTCTTTATCTACGGTTACTAATTTATATATAACTAGCTGTACCTGCGACTTCAACCGGGTGCAATTTAACAAAAAATATGCATAGTTTATTTTCTAAAAAAAACATTTTTTTTTGTATAATACCTGCCAACACTTTAAAAGTCCCGTCAAATTCTGTTCAGCCGTATCAGAGATTAGCGTGAACAAACAGACATAAAAAATATGTTGGTGTATAAATTGTAAACACCTAAGTATATATTACTCAGATACATGCAGTAAAAAACGGTTATTTCATTATTACAAACAGACCTTCCAATTTTATTTATATGTGTAGAAGATAAATCTCAAATAATGCACAGATGAATTTAAGAGACGCTAAACTGGAATAGCTTATCTTAAGCAGAATTGGAAAATTGGATCACAACAATCACACACACAAGGTTTGTAAAAAGTGTTTCTCATATATTTCCATACGCCATATCGATAAAGATGGGAGACCAAAACATTCCGAAATTCTCTGGAAATGTGTCGTTTGATGAAAATTTTCGGAGACTCCTTAGGTTTCGCACAAACCTCCAAGTCTTACTGAGGAGCGTTTATTTGGTGCAATGGTACTTTAAGAGGAAGTTCAAGGACAAAAATTGAATGGATGGAAACGGGATCAGAGGTCCCCATGCACGAATCATCCGACGGATAACCCGCCGTCAGAGGGCGACACTGTGAGGCGCTCCCGGTGCGATGACCAAAAAAACGGTTTTATTTCTTACATTCCAGTCATAAAACATCGATGAGGATAATTGTTGGGCCTACAAGATTGTAAATACCATGTTTATAAAGTTTATAATTTATCAGTAAGTATAACATTGGCGTCGCTATCAGCGATCGATACCGCGGCGATACGCCTCGCACCTCGCCCGCCGCCGCGCCGTGAGCTGAGAGCACTGGTGCAATTCATGCTCAGGGTTAAAGTGTACTGTGTGTAGTAGGTCGATAAAACTAACAGGGAGGTATATGACTCTATTACAACAGCACATGAATTCACGTACATCGAATGCATTTTAAGAATGACAAAGTATTTGTTAGAAGTGCAGGTGAGGTTTGAGTAGTTGGAAACAGGAAAGCTATAATAATACGCACAGGCATCAGTAATTGTAACTACACTGTAATAAGAAGGACTATGAGGTAAATAATTTGAAGTGGCCCCAATGTCATTCATAGTTGAGACACAATTAATTCGAGATTGTGTATTCACAGTAAGAAAATGTTGGTGGGTAGCCTCGCACGGCAAGTTGGCCGTGTCGTCGTTTACCGAACACCATTAAAGATTAATCACATATCAGAGACAAATATATTGAGTGTTTACTGTTGCATCGCCGCCATCAAGTCTCGCCCAGGCATTATCGAGTGCTAAATTATTTTACAACTAACAAATTACTTTTAAGTTTCTTTATCATTACATAAATAGAGTGGTTTCCTTTGTTCGCCTACACCTCAAGGAATGTGATTATCGTACGTCATTAGTAATTAGGCAATAATCACGGCAATACTCAGAAAAAGCCGGTCCGAGGTCATTCGCGATGTGACGAGTTTTGGCCATTATGAGCTAATTGTTACCCCGTGAGTCATTATATGTCGCGGTGGGTCCGTGACAAGTAGCACTTTATGTTTGATAGTGTAAACTCTGATCTGATGAAGTGAATGTTAAACTAGGATCATCTTACACCTTAAGGTTGCTAAACAGACTATTTAGCCACCTTAAGATTTCAGTAAGGAACTTCTCACGCTCCGATACTTAGAACTTTGACAGTAGACGCAGGGCCTAATTTTGGTATTTAAAATGCGCTTATGAGAATGTTAAGGTTTTATGTGACTAATAAAAATCAAATACAAAATATGGGAAACACGAAATATTCTGAACCGAATTTAACAATCGCCAGAAATAACATTGATCTTGTCGCTTAACATGGAACCTGAGTGCGAAAAATATACGTCTGCTAACTCAAAAAAGCTGGAAATGCTACACGGAATTCCTACGCCCGCAGTGGTCGGAGTGCTTCCCGTTCCCTATTGCAGGGGGCAGGCGAGAACGCTTATACCGACTACCGCCATCCCGTCCCACGTAAGAAGGGGGGGGGGGAAGGGTGTCTTTTCAGAAGTTGTCAATCTTAATGCCAAGGCCCATTTACCTGGATAGGCCATAATCTTCTAAAGTACTATTGGTTTTAAAAACTGTCATGAGCCAGCGTCTGTCAAAGATCACTGTTTGATTGGGACCAACAGCTTAACGTGCCTTCCGTGCAACATGGCAACATTGCGATATACAAAGAATAGCAAGGCAGTGTCAATTTAACAAATTGACATTCCCTTGCTATTCTACAAAACAAACTTAACTATGCAGTTAAAAAAACGTTATCTCATGTTCCGATGTATCACAAGGTCATATTTAACTCTACTGATAAACTTGTAGGTAATCGCCAAAACAACTTTAGTAATACAACAGCGTATTGCCATATACTTGACATGAAAGTGGACGGACATAGGGAAAGAGGACGACCAAAGAAACGACGGCTGGATTGTGTAAGAGATGATATGGCTGCAAAGGGCTGATGATGAAATGATAAATGATGTTGCTTGAGAGATGACGTCAGATAGGATCGTGTGGAAGAAGAAGACATGACGAGACCCCAAGTAATAATTGGGATAAGGGCAGGGGAATGATGATGATTGGCATTATACTTGTAAATGACTTGATGACAAGTTTTCTGTGTTTCCTCGACAACGTATAGAAAAGCACACACGAAGCCTAATTTCTAATGTATCTACACTTGACACTTGATTAAATGTGCTTCGAGGGGCAATAGACCTTAGAATCAATTAATCTTTACCTTTAAAATAAAGGAATTCAAAGTACCATATATTTTTTCTATCACTATTATTATTAGCAGGCCAGGTACAGGCCACCCTTTGTTTATGCCGCCTCTTTTTTCCTCTATTATAGTAAAGGTTAACAAAAATTAATTAACTGTTTCACTTCTTAAGGAATATTTGCCAGTCTGTGAGTTTCCTTAAATGGAGTGTATGTTGCTTAAATGTAGGAGTATAGATCCGAATTATATGAGTCAATGAAGATTAGCTTCAAGTGTTTATGAAAAACATGCGTACAACCATCAGTGGTAAAATTCATGTATTACTTCCATCTTACCACTTTTTGCTGGTGGTATTGGTTATTGAATAAGTTTGTAAAAGTGAACTCGCCTATATTATGGTAAAAGGGAATAGATAAACACAATTGGTGGTTTTAGCTGTCCACTTCAGCACTTAGCTTCAGCTTCCCCAGGGTGCTATGAGTCCCTGGTCCATTGGGGTAACCAAAGAAGCAAATAAGCAGTGCATGCTAGTTACCTGTCTGCGAGGTCGCTCGGCATCGCTGTCTCGCTCGCGTTCCCGCTCTCGCTCGATGATGAAGTCTGCGCGACCCTCGCCTGCGCCCGCGCCGCTCACGCCCCTGCACACACACACACACGCTACACACCGGGAACAACAACATCAACAACACTGGCTCTAGCTCTGGCTGCGTGCCCCGGGGGTGTGCAGATTTTTTAGTTCTATGATTTGCCGTGGACCTGAGTTACACTCGTCCTTCTTGAACACACAACACACGCTGAAGCCATAGTTGACAGGTAACTGTATTTGCTGACGTGATGCTCATGGCACAGCAGGAGTTAAAGGATTTAAATTTGACATGACAGACGCCATGTGATCAGGCTACACCATAAGCACAAGCACTAGAGAACACAGCCAGAGACATCCAAAGAGGAGCAGTGAGGAGGGAGACGGTCTCCGCACCAGGAGTAAGCTGAGACGGGCAGCGCGATCTTGTGCTTGATGTAGATCATCCGGTGAGCGAGTGGCGACTGCCGCGTGCAGCGGGAGCGCCAGATATCGCGCGCGAGATACAGAGAGCAGATAACGCTGAGAGAGTGCTCAGCGCGCGCTGACGAGCGAGGCCGGCTCCCGACAGCTGTCACTAATGATGCCCTTATCAGGCGTTGACTATAATTGGGCCGTGAAAACGGTTGTTTGGGCCTGAATTATCTCCTGTTGCGTATTGGGAAAAACGCAATAGCAAAGTCTATTTTCGGTGTTTCTTTTTGAAGGCATTTTTTAGAGCGGATATAGCGGGACAACAAAGCCTCTTTATAAGTCATACAAGTTTGAAGCGATACTTACTTGAGTGCATTAAGTTCCTCGACCAGCACCTGTGCGCTGACGTCGTGGCACTGGAAGATGTGCAGCTCGCGGCGGGGCGCGGCGCCCCCGGGCTGCGCGCCCCCGGCCTGCGCCCCCGCGCCCTCGCCCGCCGCGCCCACCACGAACGCCAGCACGTTGTTGTACAGCTCCGCAGGCTCCGGCGACGTGAACGCCGTCGGCGAATGCACCCACGACGCCGGGAACCGCTCCATTATAGACTGCAATATGAACACAAGGCTTATATTGATGCTTATGTTTCTACATATAAGTTGGCTTTAGAAGGAAATACGAAAGAGGCTAATGACAATTTTGACAAATAATAAGTGCTTAACTCTCTCACTGGAAATTGAATAATATTCCTCTAAAGTAGGGTAACTAGTCATTACAAAGTGACACTCACCCCTGTCTCGTAGTCCATGACCAGCACCCACTGGCCCTCCAGACATAGTTGCATCTTTTGGCTCCATATTCCTGTAAATGAGAGAGAGATTTGTATTTATTAGTTATTTTGATATGTGAACTGCCCAAAAGAGGGTACGTTTTGAGATGTTTGAAAAACATTACAAATCGGACTGGTGAATGAAGATAACTATTTCAAGGACGTTAAAACGTTCCGGACCCTCCTTTCCCTAAACCTCAAAAGGTTTAAGGAAAGAGAGGATCTGAAACCAGATGACACTATTAGCGAATAAACATGGGAAGGTAGAATCAGATTTTGGCAGAGGAGCTTACCATTAGTCTTCTCGAGCTGCAGCAGACGCCGCATGCCGTCCGCGGGGTACACGATGCCGGTCTCGCGCGTCACCGTGAACGTGGCGAGGTGCTCCAGCACGTAGGTGCTGCGCTCGCCCCCTCCCCCGCCGCCTCCCCCCTCGCCCCCGCCCCGCAGCCCCGCCAGCTCCTCGAACTCGTCGAGCGCGCGCTGCGCCTCTCCCCGCGAGCGGGCCGTGCCCCCCCCCCCGCCGCCGCCACCCGCGCCCCCGCGCGACCCCATCCCGTCGCCGCTAGCAGCTGCGGTGACTGCGCATCACACCCGGCACACACGCCGCACTCTCTGATCTCCACTGATCGCGTGGCACTAGGTAGGCTGCTCTCTGTGTTACCTGCTCAGCCTGAAAGGGACAAATAAACTTCTATTAGTACAGTGATAGCCGCTGCTGGCTCGAGTCGGGATATAGGAATGCTGCAGCTGGTCGCTGTGTGTCATGCCGCTTGATTTGATTTCATCATTGTATTTAGTGGTGTAGATAGATTTTGATCAGGACAAATACTTATACACCAAAATATTCGAGAGTAAAAAAACATTTTTTTAGAGAATAAGTACGACAAAGCGCTCGTATTTTAGGATGCTAGTTTGTTTTCTTACTGCTTCGTGACTTCACAGAAAGGCGCTAAGCATTAGCACAAATATAGCCTACATGCACACTAGCACAAGGTCGTTACCAAGGTATATGTGCCAGCAGACGAATGTAGGAGGAAGACGCGAAAGAACCTTTGTAGTCATTAGAAAACAATCGCGGAGTGGGCCGGCGCCGGCGGGTGGCGGTGTGGGCCGCTGTGAAAGGGGGACGGCGTTCAGTGCCAGCTGAGTAAACAGCTGTTGTGTATGAAGCTAGTTAAGATGAATGAGGACAAAGCTTTAAGCTCGCTTTACGTTTATCAACACTTAATTGACTGCCATCATCAGTGCGAGTGCGCCATTTCCGAACAGACAATGACGCACTTGCTGAAGTGCCCCAAAGTGTCCGCACATCTACGTTTTGGATGCCTTAAACCTTGCTAAAGATATTTTCGTGAACAGAAGAGAGTAAACCAGAGACCAATACGAAATGAAGGAGATTAATCAGCATTGCTTATTTGCTATGACGGCGGGAGCTCGATGCTGTATGGTCATGGCCGCGGTATGTGGAGTGTTATTGTGAGGTCGCGCACGTCGCCGCGATCTCTCCGGCGAGAGTGCGCACGCGGCGCGCATGCCGAGCAGCCCCGCCGGCGCAGCTACCGTGTGTAGCTAACACCTAATGCTAGCCAGCAAGTGGCCGCCGCTACTACAGTGGTACAGTGCGGTACATCCGCATTCTTGTGGCCCTAAGTCACAGCAACTTCGCCGTCGGCGAAACATTTCCTTAACCGCTCAACGTGTGGTTCATCTTGAGCTGTCATGGTTCTCTCTCGATGGTCCAGTACTCTCGGCATGTGAGGTGTGCGGCACGTCGCCGTCACGTGTACACGTCGTGCTGCGGTTTTGGCCAAGTTAGCACCTCTCGGCAACGACCTCGTACAAAGCCCGCAGCTATCTTCATAGTTCTAAGTCTATATGTGATCAGTTACGTATATTATTCCGATTACAACTTCATCAATATCATTAATGCGATAAATTTCAGCGACTAACGATTATTGAGGCCATTGTTAATCACCGCTCCGCCAGTGTGCGAGTTGTGCGTGTGTGAGTGTAAACATACAAACACCGCTTATCGTAATCGTCCGAACTATGCGGACAATGGCGACCGATAGCATAGATAAGTCGCCGGAATGCGCGACACACACACACACGAAACGCGACGCGTTAACACATACATCACAGTCAGACTTCCTACGTGCTAGAACACGTATTGCACAGTGTCCGAACAACGTACAAAATTAGATACAAAGTCATTTTGCTTGAATGAAACATTAAGTTTCAGGTACACAAATATAAATATAGTATACTCTAAGGCTTAATTTCCCACAACTACGAGCGTGCCTTATCATGTTGATAAAGTAACGTCGATTATATTTTATGTGCCGTATCAAATAAGCTACAGTAAGTGCTACACATATAAACATTATAAACACACAATCACAACATGAGTTCGAGTAATGACATTGTGGGAAGTACGCGGGAACAAAGCGAGCGCGTTGATGTCTTTAACAGGGCGCGGGGCGAGCGGGACTCCACGGGACCGGGATGCCGCGCTAAACAGGGTAACGGGACTGCACGAGGAGCACGGTACCGAGGGCGACTGGCGCAGACCTTGTTATAATGTGCGTCCAAGTGATAGTCACCTCCTGATCTTATTTCGCCGTCCTGTAGATGCCACCCACATAACTCATAAGGTGACTAGTGCTTGGGAGTACACCATAATTAGGTCTACGTTAGTCCGCCTCCAGCTGCTACTCACCGCGTCCCATTAGCCCTCCTTGCGTAGCTTCCTCTATGAGTGTAGGACTGTTTCCTCAGACGAGAAGATGCTTAGTATTTGGATACTATTTCTATGTTATTGTAGCACAGAGTCTTGACGAGCACGCGAATAGCCCGCCTCGTATTTTCTCGTAAGTTAACATGGCGAAGTGTACAATTCGCGTCAGCTGCGGCGAATGAATTTCACGGCGACGAGACTGTAATAAAAGTAATCTTTTCTTACACTCGTACGTTCACGTACACTGCTCCAGTATTTACGTTACGTTAACTACGTGCGGCTTACGTCACTCCTCTGTAGTACGTAATGCACTTGACCAGCTACAGTTACAAACACCTACAATCAGGTCTTCCATGTTTAACTTAATCGGTCTCATGGCATTTCTGTTTATTCTATAATGCCACACCAATAAATGGAAGTCCGCTTTTAGCTTCTCGTATCAAACTCTATTCTTTGCTAGCTCGCTCTTTACTATTCTTTTCGCTTAGAAACAAGGTATTTACGCTATTGCTATAGCCGGCCGGTGCCCGGCGCCCGGCGCGGCGGCGCTTCGTGGACTCTATTACCTATCATACATATTCAGCGATCTATTTTATGTATTCCGCCGTGGCTTTACAACACGGCCTGGCTGCAGTAGCTACTGCGTGCGGTCGTGCTGGCCTGCGCGAGGCAGACGTGACGCGCGCTGTAAACATCGGCCGCGTTGTGTGCGTGCGGTGTGCGCGCTGCGAGGCTCCCCGTGTGTCGTGCGTGAGGGCTGGGGTCCGCACCTCCGAGGCTACGACGAGAAAGCGCTGAATAAACAACGAACGTGGATAAACAAAGTCACATTTAGAAACTGCCGTACATGTTCAGCTACCTCTACGAAATTGGTATTCAACAGGTTTCAGTAGATTCCCGGTATTAAAGAGTTTTGTTTCAATAGTAGGTAATTGAATTATTAAATGTCTTGTAAATCTAGCATCGTTTATGGAGTATTAGTGCTGATTGCATAAGTGTTTATCTGCGAACGATGTGAATCACCTGTGTATGCGTTTCGAGTCTTATTTCCGTGATTAACCGATTCCGTGCGGAAGTCTTTTTAGCAATCATTAGTGCCTGGCGTCAAACAAAAATTCTGTGATGCCTCTGAGGCACCAAGCGCCAGAAAGTTTGATGATTCCCCTGGGGAATCATCCGCCATGAATTGTCACTTTTAGCTTGTTTTCGTGTTTCTACTTGCTAAAATAATCATTTGACATTGTGTATCTAACGTAGGCAGTCAGTAAATTCGTTCAGTGCGTTTAAAAGTGACGATCTGTGCGTTTTTATGGAAATGGAAGGTAAGTGACTAATTTATATTAGGGGTCGTAAACCTTTTTGCATTATTTCATGGATTTATTTATTCAAGTGTTGTAAAGAATTTATACACGTACCACTTGAGTTTGTCGCGAGGTGATATTTATTTATTATTATTTATAATACAGTGTTTTGTAGGGAAACAATTTTAACTTCACTATTTTGATGATAAAATTGTTTCTCTACAAAATACTGGATTACTGTAGAACATTTAACTGAATGGGAAGTCCGATTCTAATGAATCAAAAATATTGTACTCGTAGGTACAAGTTTTAAACAATAATCAACCGTATACGCAAGGAAATACGGTACTTCGTAGGCGAAGGGCCGGCGAACAGCGCACTCTTTGTACGTTTTTAGGCAACAATGAACCTTATGACAAAAGCATTTGATTTTTGAGAAACATTCCAGAAAGTGGGCTGTTAGAATTATAATCAATAATAAAATGTGTCGGCAACTTGGTTTACAACCCCTGATGTCAGCTAATTTGCGAAATTACTTAAAACGAAGACTGTGGGCATGATAAGGGTGACAAATAAAGACACTTTTATTTAGGGGGCTCTTTTGACGAATGTCGTTTAAGCCGAGTTTTGTATGATTTAGTTTTGTATCCTCTCGGGCACCATACGCCATACGCAATAGATTTACATGGTGCCTGTGCGGCATCATCCGCACGGAAACGGTTAATACTGTTTCGAATCTACATATCATGTGAAGAATTTCATACATTATTTTAGATTTGAAGTCCCAGGAAAAGATTAGTTGTACTAACGTGGCGGGTGTGTAGTTATTCCATTGTCATCATCGCGTTATATTCACAACTCAGCCGGTATCAGTTTGTATGCGAGTGTGTTTTGTTTCCTCGCATATCGACTGTTTGGGTTTGCGATTGTACGAGAAGTGTGTTTCCACAACTTGTATCATAGTAAGACTAATGTAGTGACTCACGCCTCATTATACAGACAATAGTTGACAAAAACTCGTAAACAATGTTAAATATGTGTTATTTTGTGCTCGAAATGAGTTAGTCACGTGGCGAAAAGACACGGTACCTGTTTGGCTTTAGCTTGAGATTTTGATAACATCTATGGAGATATGTTTGTATAACACTTACTCGCGATGTCGGCAAGGCCCAGGGCCCCGGCCGGGCCCTGCGCGGACACGTGCGGCACCTCGCACTCACGTACCTGCCCCCTCCTCCCCCCCTCCCCCGCCGGGCAGCGCACCCCGCACTCGCCGCGCTCCTCGCATACTTTAAGCTTTACGCAATCGATTTTTTTGTGTTCGTAATCAAATTTCCGATTGTATCGTGCGATTATGACGAGTTATTAATAAATTGTAATGTGACATCTATAGGTCGCAAGCAGAGTGACAATACTGACTGAGGGGCGAAGCCGACATACTGACAAGGATGTAAAAAGGGCTAGATGGTGCGTCAGCAAATAATAATTTAATTTTTAATTATGAATTAAACGATTTTCTTCTACACGACGGGAAAGCTTATAAAACTTTGTAGTTTGCCTATTACGTAGTGGTGCAATCTTCTGCACGACGATGCACGGTGGTGGCAAGGTGCGCCGGCGCAGGTGTCGAACACCGTAGTGCCGCAAGCGAGCCATAATGCGATGACGTCACACGCGGTGCGGAATGTCGCCTAATCACTCATTACATTAGCTGCACTCCACGCCGAGTTATTTAACCGCTAGCTAACATTCACAACTCGCGCACTGCTCACCGCTATAACATTGAGCAGTATTAAGACTAACTCTGCGATCGAAGGCTGTCTAGTGTGACTTATCTATGTCATTCAAATTAATATGTCACTTATCCAAATTAGGCACATTCAAACTACATCAAAATTACACTGAATAGCACCATGATTCGCCTCTCCTTCACCGATTCCAAAGGGCAGTGGAGCAGACACGGCGTAAAAATCTTTACAGCACAAAACTGAACGACTGTTTGGCAAAATTGATTTCAGTTATTATATTTAATATAAAGAAATCCTATGTAAATCTCACTATTCGGTAATTGGAGTAATAAAATTGAAAGATATAAGTCGTAAACGAACGTATTATCCCGTTCATGTAATGTGCATGATATCTCCTTATGCATGGTATCTCAGTATCTGGTGCGGTATCGGTAACTATTGGAGTGAACTCAAAGCTATCGCAAAAAGCTGCCAAATAAACGTGAGCGGGCATGAGGCAGGAATGCGGCGCGGGCGCAGGCGGCCCCGCGGACCGGCCCGCGACCTTCGCGCAGGCGCACCGCGCCTTCAATGGCCGCGTGTGTACTACAGCCACTACAGGCACGTGCCACACCACCACCCTCACACCGCTGCTGGCTCCGTTAACTTGTCACATTATTCCGAGCCCTGCCGGACCCCAAAAAGTTCAAATATTTTGAATTGAAGACCAAAAGGTATGTTATTTCCATACACCTCAGCAGTTCGAGTAACGATAACTATTTGTAGAAATTTAACTTGTCTATGGTAAACTAGTTCAATGTGTCACCCGGCTTACAACTTACTCTTCTCACTAAATCTGAGTGGTCTGACTTTCCTAACTGTTGAGGTCACGTGACTTCTTGTCTCCAGAAATACTATTGTGAGTCATTGTGTATGCTCTATTTATCTCACTGGCGCATCCCAGTTTTTGTACATATGTTTAGGTATCCCTTGTAAATATTGATGGTGGACATTCCACTGAGGAGCTTCCCTAAGTCTGTAACCATGACAACGACCTCTGACACTCCGTGGTATTTTAAACCAAACAGAATTATAGATCGATTTGAATAACTGTTGTCTTAACAAAGATGATCGAATTTCTTTCCGATTTTCAAAAATACGGTATTTTATAGATACGGTATCTTTAGATTTTCGATCAAATCTTCCATTGATATATTTCGCAGTTTTCGTTATGATTTGGGGTCAAACTTGGCCTCTTAAAATGTTTCATTTTCTAGAAATAGTACTTTTTTTGCTCTTAATTCCCATATCGTCCCCATTTTCCGTGGGCTATGTGGAGCTAGACAGCTAATACTATCAAACGTTTTTTAGAACTTGATTGGTGCAAGCTGTCTGACATATTCCTCAGTAATAACTATATTCGGAACAGTAGTTATAAAGTTTTATAGTGATATTGTGAATTAGTGAGGTCATGATCACATTCACGGCTTATTTAATTAGATATGTAAGCTGTGATTTTGAGACTCTCGCCACTAAATTAAAAGTGAAAGTAAATATTTAGGCAGGTTCGGCGGCCTCAGCGCGCATGCGCACGCGCGGGTAGTCGCCTCGACTTCACCCATACGTTACTCCTATTATCATAATGTATTCAAAGTTGTCTTTGCGATAAAAGAAGTAATAAAACTAAGAGATATCAGCATGACTGCGTGTGGTACAGCGAATCACGAACCGACTTCAGGAGGGTTGTAAAGTCATGGCACTGTGAAGACATTCCGACGTAAACACGTCTAATCTACACGGTTTGGTGAGCCCTGCGTGAGAAACCCTTTACAGCGAAGTGATCTGGTCTGGGCTGCTTTTCAACCATTCCATCATGACTACTTACTGACAATTCGAGAGGAAATTCATTCGAGTTATAGGAATCCCCTAGCGACCATAACTTGAGTCATGAAGCAACGAGCTACGTATACGACTCAGTCGCGTTGGAGCCGCTATCAGCCGGATCCGGCCGCGGCTGCATTTGACTAACAATTACGCGCGCATTAGTGATAACATATCGCTAACCATTCGATATTTTCGCAAAGCGCGATTTCAGCAGCAGTTCCACGAGTCTTTCAACTTAGAAACTTCATTGAATACAACATTATGAACCTAATTCAGTTATTGGTTTGGCCTAAAATGCACTCTTTGTAATTATTATAGCAGTCCACTTATAGCATTTAACTAATCATCGTATCATGGTCATAACGGGAAACGTTTAAGGAAGTATTACATTGAGAACTTCACAGAGAATGTTCGCAGGTTGTTCTCCTTCCGTCTTTTCTTATTACAGTCAGAATTATCCATTATATTGCGGTTCACTCGTACTGCACCCGGATGCTATCAGAAGTGTTGCGCCGACACTGTTTGTGCCCCGGACAGCCGCGAGGCTCGACTGTTATGAACGTCTCTTGCTTTATGTTATTGTTGTTGTTTGTTTACTGGAACTCATATCGTATTTCGTCGAGCTGGTGTCGCGCCAATGTTGTATCAATGACAAACTATTATTCTCATTTGAATTGACACGAGCGATGACGGCTGTCCGGTATTGAGTGATGTGTATACACAACACGCACAGAACCTCCTTACAGGCGGGCGACAGGCGCGCCTTGTGCAGCGGCCGGCACGTCCCGGGCTTCCGGCGCGGCGGCCGGCCCGGAGCGCGGAGCAACGACCCGCGCCGGCAGATGCTCCCGCGCCGCCATCTATCGGACACGCGAGCCACTCACTGCCGCACAACAACCGTTCACACTGTTTTCCTTGTGATACTTTCTTCTTATTGCTTTGTTGTGTCGAGTCCTACTAACACACCACAGTGTGCACTATTGTGTATTGATCACACAAAGAACTACCTACGTATATCACGGTGACTAGATAATACAAATGAAGAATGCTACATTTCTACGTCGACAGTACTAAACATTTGGAATCCCAGCAGGGCTCAGGCATAACTCTACGAATCGTAGTATTGAGCAGCAGCAAGGCAGCTACACCAGGAATATCTGTGGCACATGACACACACACATCAGCGTTTCTGCGGGAAAGCGGCTCGGCCTCGATCCCTCGCGGCGCGGGCGCAGCGTGACGTGTCGCCGGGGCGCCGCGCGGGCCCCGGGCCCCGCCCGCGCCCTGCTGCGCCACTCTACTCACCGGGGTACTCAGCTCTCGGGAACAGAACCAGCTTGACAACGTGCGCCCGTGTGTTACACTCGCGACGATACTTCGCGCCTCAGCGGCGATTCGGTGTATACTGGAGGCCTAAGCGGTGTGAGTGCCCCCCACAGCCCGCCCTCCCCGCCGGCCCCACTCCGCTCCGTCACACCTGAGGCGAGGCTTCGCAGGTGCGCGGGGCGCGGGGGCGCGGGGCGCGGGAGGGCGCGGGGCCGGGCGCGGGCGCCGGCCTCGCCAGTCTCCTGGTGTGCGCGACGCGGGCTGCGCGTCTCTCGACTAGTGAGTGAATCATGTCCGCGAACGGGTCGGCGGCCACGGAGCCGCGGCTCTGCCACGTGCGGAAGACGCCCGACTTCGACGGCTATGGTTTCAACCTGCACGCCGAGAAGGGCAAGCCCGGACAGTACATTGGCAAGGTGGACGATGGCTCGCCGGCGGAGAGTGCGGGCCTGAAGCGCGGCGACCGCATCCTGGAGGTGAACGGGCACAGTATCGCGGGAGAGAGCCACAAGCAGGTGGTGGCGCGCATCAAGGAGCGCGGCGAGGACGCGGAGCTGCTGGTGGTGGCGCCGGCGCCGGGCGAGCCCGTGCCGGAGCTGGACGCGGGCGAGGCGGCCGAGGCGCGCGAGTCGCCGCCGCCCGAGCCGCCGCGACTCAACCTGCACATGACGGCCGCCGAGATGCGCGCGCAGCTCGCCGCCAAGAAGAAGATCGACCCCAAGAAAGTGCCCATGGACCTCAAGTCCAAGTTTGACATCGTCAAGAAACTGTGATGAGCGTGTTGTGAGCCGTACGGGTGGTGTGGTGCGGTGCGCGAGTGCCGAGTGCGTGCGGTGGCTTGCGGCGGCGCGCTGTTGCCAGCTCGCGCGCTCAACATGAATTGGAACAATGACATCGGCGGCGGCGCGAGCGCAGGTTGTCGTGCACCGCCCACCACCCCCGCGTTGTACAATTAATGTAAATTTTGTTTTACCACGTAAATTATGTACTTAATGTAATTTATAGCGTTCTATAGAAATTGCCATTGAATTGAATAAAGTGTTGTTTGTTGTATATATATTTACCTAGCCTAGGTACCTAGCTGCTATACATACGTTTTATAGTACATAGGAATGAAACATTGTGTGTAATTTATTTTACGAATTCAAATATTTTGATTTTAATTAATTGATTTTATCTAAATGTGTAGCCAGAGTTACTTACGTACTCGTGTGTGATTATTGTTTGATTCTATTATCAATAAACGTATTAAAACCAACTGGAGTATGTATGTGCACGTCCGACACGCGAGCGCCCGTCAGCTGGCGCCGCTCGGTGACGTCACGCAGCAGCCGCATCCTCTACAGCTACACTACACAGCATGTACTTACATACACATTATTATGATTCTCCAATAATTCTACAAAATAGATATAAGTTACAATCCAACAAAATGTTTCCACCAACTATTCTTATCTTATTCCATTCTATGAAAAACAAAAGTTACGTTAGGTATTATGACTTACTTTACATCCCACTAATTTAAACTGCAACAATTGATATGGAATTTAGTAATGGGTAACTAGAGTAATTACTAATTAGTTAATTAGCTAACGATTGTATAATTCTTTAGCGATTAATCGATATCGAAACTGCTTAGTAATACGCGCATCCTATTGCTGAGGTGTAACACTAGCGGTACACCACTTCTAAGTTACCAAGTTAGTGTCACACATATTATTATATTACGTACCAAACAGAGCACATGCAAGTTTACTCTGCCTCACGTAAGGTAACACTATTGGTGACCAACCAGCCAGCTGTACCGTGTCCGCAGTGTTCTTAGGGAAGTGTATTGAGGGTTAATGTACAACTTCCTTCTCATAATATTAGCCATAATTTATAAATAATAGGCATATAATAATGAAATCGCCATACCTAAAACAGTTTGCTACCTGATGTAACAATTTAGTGTTAATTTATATTACTCGATACACAAACAAAATTTAGTAAAAATCAAAAGGTTTTTTTTGCCTGTAGCTCTCTGGCACTTTCAAAACGTCACTGGCTGAATTTGCGCGTTTCCAAAATGTCATCCTTATGGCGAATAACCAGCAAGAAACTCCATAACATCCTCTTTTCAAAATAGAAAAAAAAACTAAATATAATTTACATTAATTATGCAACAACGCAAATTAGCAAAGTGTAGAAATTGCCGAATGAAGGAATAAAATATTCTATAATAAAAGAAAATAAAAGTAGTTAAAATGTTATCAGTCCGTACAGCTATTCATGTCGGGCGATTCAGCAGCTGAAGGATACTACATAAGGAAAATAACAAACGAAATAACTGTGTAGGTATGCTATACCTAGAAGTAACTAACATGAACAGTTGCTAATAATAACATATTTGTGGTATCGTTACATTGTTCCTGATCGTAGCCATGAGAACATCACACACGCCGCATTGTTCAAGGTGTGAAGGCTCGCATGCGTCGCGCGGCGTCTGTGAGTCTCCGTATAACTAGACAAGTCTGTCCCACAGCTGCTAAGCTCCTATTCGGCATAGAGCTACAAGGAGCGTTTGATACGTGGATGACATGAGGGCGTTAATGTAGGTATATGTTTGCAATAAGAACCAATTCAAAGTGATGGTTTTTTATGTTCTACGGCATTAATTCCGATTTCGAGCACGTTTCAAACAATCCATGTAGTACATACTCGTTACGTCATACGTCGTTGCCCATCCTTTATAAGGAGGGGGAATCCTCATGGACTACTCGTCGCAAGAATAAATGGGTAGCGTTAGACTAATACTGACTAAACCTGACCCTTAATCAGTAGGTACATGGGAATGCAATTCAATTCATCTCGGACTTTGTTTACCTATCTTGACGTGAATACTGACCATAGACCTTATACATGACCTCTATTTGAGGAAGTTTATTTTATTTTTAAATAGGTAGGTACTATAGGAGCAGATTAGGTAAGAATCCAAAAAAATATATTTCGCAACAGGAAAAGTATAAAAAATAGTAGCAAATATGACGCCCCATAATCCGCGTTATCTGCCATTAATGTCGGACCGGCCTTTCTGGAGACTATTAACTCTTTAAGATAAACGAAAATCTGGCACTTTATTACAAGTAGTATTACAGATTGTTCCTTATTTCAACAATCACTTTTATCACTTTACAAATCTTTAACTAGTCACCTTTACCAATATTTGTCTGCGCAAAACAAACCAATACAAACTTCCCGCACTCAGGGATTTAGTTCTTATGTCGTGGGCATCAAGTCATACGCACGAAGAACATCATCTGAGCTAGGGATATATGGATCACGCACGAAATTTGCGGGGATCGAATCTGTGGCAAGACTCGTGTCGCGCGCAGTGGTTATTGGTGTCGACTGCATTTACAAGGAAGTCTACTAGCAGGAGAGCAACAGCCAGAACGCAGCTACATTGTTAGGGTACGAAACAGATGTGGCAAAGTCGATAAGTGGTTTAGGATGCAGCAGTTATTACAAATAGAAATTGAGTTTACGATTACGCAGCGCGGGCGGTAGAAATCCGGACGTCCGCGCGTCCGCGAGCCGCCGCGGTCGAAGGTAAGCGCGCCAGCAGCTACCACACGCGCGCCCGCGACCCGCTGCACTGTCGCTGTACACGCATAGTACATAGTACATGAACCAGGGGCTAGTTGGACATGACGGACGCATTTTCACATTATACGACGACTGCTCTAAGAGATTTAATCCCTATCTCACAAAACACATGCATAAAGACATCTTTCTAGAGTCCCTACTAAACTCCTTGTACCTCAGTGCGCTACTACTTTACATAAAAAAAATTGTTATATAATGATGATAAAGATTTACAACTCAATTCCTAAGAAGCTTCGCGAACTACCATTAAGGTTCTTTAGAAATAGTTTGAAAAAGTGGCTTATTGAAAATCGTTTTTATAATTTTAAAGAATTTTTTGATTATAAGCTTACATTAAAATATTTAGGTTAAGCAAAAAGTGTAATGAGAACTATTTTAAGGGAAACATTTTATTTTTTTATAATAATATCATTTATTGTCTAAGTTAAATTTTATGATAATATCATTTATTGTCTAAGTTAAATTTTATGGTATTACGTTTTACGGTACGGTTGTATGGTTATACCTACATCTAATAATAATAAGTATTTTTGCATGCTTATGTATAGGCGAAACATGCAGAACAATTACTGTACCTATTTTTGACAACTTCAGACCATGTTTCATGCAAATAAATATTTATTTATTTATTTCTTTCTAAAGAACGCCGAGATGATACTTGTCCGATTTGGGAATCGAACCCGCGATATGTTGCGCACCGTATTCCTTGGTATGGTTATACTATACACTCGGCTAACCGTGGAGTCAAATACAAACTTATTTCTGAGTTCTATTAACGACTTCGTTTACAATAAATGTGCATATTCTTTGTGAGAAGTGCACACGCCACGTGATAGCCAACAGCTAGGTATGTAGTTCAGCTAGTTGTAGTGTGACCACCTTGAGAAGTCGTGAGCTAGCCTCCCGCGAGTAGGGACGGGGGGGGGGCATTACACTCATCACCACCTGCGGGTGACTCATGATGACTTCACTACGGACCGTGCTAGAGTTGTAGAACTGCCTCAGATCGCGTAGGAAGAGATGGCACCTCACTGAGCATCGCACAGCGCGTCGCAGGTGCAGCGCAATGTTCGAAGCAATGACTTGTTGTAAGCTCGATAATAAAGCAGTGAAACATTCGGCACGCTAATATTGTTCAATAACTTATTGTTTAACACATGCTAATAGGTAGAATCAGCGCTTACGAACGTGAGCGCCGAGAGCGGGCGTCGTGAGCGACATAGTTTGCTTCAGATGCAGTGATCTCAGCACATACCGCGCTCATCACGTGACAAGGCAAGGTCGCACGCGCCTCCGACCCGCGGCTCCGGCGCTAGCGGGGCGCGCTGACCAAATGCTACGAGCCAAACAGCTGTACATAACAATACCATAATAATATATAGTCATAATAGTTAATTCTAGCTATAAGTTAAACAAACTATACACAACTATTTAATTCACCAAGTTGACGATTTACCGTACAGCCTGCCAGTCATACAGTTTATTCGCGATCCTAACATAGCCGTGTAGTTTGAGCGTGAATATCTGAAGATATTTATAAAACCATCAATATTAATAAAGTTGAAAAATTTAAAGACTTTGCATGTCAAGGCCTAGGTTATCATCAAGGAAGGTTCACAAATATAGTGACCATAGGGCTCAGCTTAGCCAGTACGTATAAAGTGGCAATAGAAACTAACATTTTAGATAGGTACACAGTTTTATCAAAAGTGTCCCGGCATCGCCGAGGCCCGCGCTGCGCATTACGCATGCTGGTGAGGACGCGACATGGTTCATAATGCCCGCTTTCCGTCTGTTTTCACTCACATTGTTCTCGAAGCCACTAGCTGGGGGAATAACACCACACGGACATGGACTAAGTCCACACTGCTCACAACCTGGGTTTATTTATTTTTTGGGAGGTTTGGAATTTTTGACACATCTACAGTAAATTCGATCCCCCTTATGTATAAACCAGCTACAGATCATGATGCTATTGAGTCTTCGTGTCAACAAGATACAAACAGTAATACGGTATACGAGAGGATTACAACGATTTTTTTAGAATAGCAGTAGCGATTCTGTCGATCTCGTGTACGCGACATCAAGCTCCATTGTTAACATAATTGTTAACTCATCGGGAAACCCACAGCGGCCTTAAGCCGTTGTGTTTAGAATGAAGTCTGTAATGACACCCATTCAAGATAAATGTTTGATTCATCAGCAATCTGTGAGTTAATTACTTAAACGATTACGTTGAGCAGTATCGGGCGGCCTTGGCGGAGCGGAGCCGTGCGGAGCGAGGGCGACTCGCGCCGGATAACATCGCCATTCATGTTTTTGTCCAATAGCCACTATTATGTACGGCCGCTGTGCATGACTGCATCGCTGCCTGTTTCCCACAATTAAGTAACTGTTTAGCTCGGTAGATATCTTTGAAATTTGTTAAACTTTACAAATGCTCATGGTATGTCATTTTGTAATTAATAATATTAACGAACAGTAACAAAAATAGAATCCAAAAAAGAATATGAACAGACGATGTTTAACTAAATAATAAAAAATAATTTAAAATAGACTTACAACTTTCCTGTCTACAAACCCTATATCTGGATTGCTACTCTCGCCGAGGCAGCAATCCTGATCATCCCGAAAACACAATCGCAATACCAAAAGTAATTCCGTACTGTAATGAGAGTGGATTGCACGATATACCTGGAGTGACGGGAGTACTGCAGGTCTCCCGCTAGCTCTCAGGTTGAAGCTGCGTTATCCCCGCACACGGGACCTGCCCCTGGTACCTGTGATGGAGAGAATAGAATGAATGTAGTTTTAAGCATTAAAGACTGGGACTACAATACTTGCGTGTGATGGCAGGCTCTCACAAAGTGTGTTGTGATGCCTAGGAAAATCACCAGTTCCTTGTGAACGATGATTCTATCCTCCTTGCTCTCTTATTTCAGAATTGTATGACCCTAAGATAAAAACCGGAGAACCAATTTCAGATTTTACTATTGTGTGGACAAAAGACAATCTACGATGTCACGTACGTTTTGACAATGGCGCCCTCCCTCTTTCCTGCCGCACAAACCCTTATAGATGTGACTAGTAGACGCGTGCACACTATAGCAGGTGGAGTGAATAAATATATTTTACTACTGGCTTGATTATATTTACTTTGACATTACTTATTATTTAAAGTATTTTTCGAAATGGAAATCTTTCCGTAAGTCACTTCTTACGGCTTCACCAATCTCGGTACTGTTTGCTTTTGTACCAAGATACTTAACCCGATGACGTGTTACTAAAACTAAACGATATCAGTTTTCTCTGAGAAAGATTTATCACAAATTTCACACGAGTAGATCCTGGAGTCGAGATTATCTATCAGGCTATCCTGAGAAGAAGTTTAAAATTAAACTCAAGCGGTCTAGTTTCTGTTAAAAGTTCAGACAATCATTTTTTATTAAACAATTGTATAGACAAATGGTATATAAATTAAGTACTCACAGTAAGTTAAAAATATAACGGGTACTACCGAATATAGTACCTAATAGCAAAAGTTGGGCCCCTCTGCAGATAACAGCGTATACTAGCGCAACGTAAAGTAGAGTGTTTTATTATCTACGACTGTTTACCCGGGGTGCACTCAGTGCACTGTCTGTAAGAATGAGACTAAAACCCCGCGAAATGGTCTCTTTTCTAAAGCTGGAGACGTTTAATATAAATGGAATGGTATCAAAAACAACATTGAGGAAATACTGAGCTCTAACGATGTTGTGGCCACGTCACAAGTTGACAGTATTATTAGTATTAGAGGCAATGTGTAGCTTATTAGGTGGGGCGCGGCGTTATCAATAACACAATGTCAATAAATTAGTGGAAGCAACAAATTACACAACGACCGTGAAACCTTTGTAAAAAGAATTTACGATGCCACTATCGATAGTTCTCCTGGACACGTCCTCCACTCTCACACACGAGAACCACTTACTGCTTCTTTTAATTATCTATAAGAAAGGGCCAAGAGAAAACTTGACAAACTTACAGTAAGCGAATTTAAAATGAAATATTCCATCCTCAAGTATTTCGTCTATTTTGGGGTTCGTTTTTTCATGGAACACAAAATTTACTTGGACGTCAGAATGCGCATTATACATATAGCAGGTTCAAACCCAACGTAGACTATTTCAAAGTAATTACTTGTATTTGTAATAGTGTGCAATCCTTTTCTATGTGAGAAAAAGGTATTTACCTAGAGATGGCACATTCAATGATAGAATTCATAAAAAATGTAGATGTAAAATAAACCAATCGAAGTCAGTGTAACCGGAGGCCTGGCAACATTTCCTATCAAAAATTACAGAAAATCAAAGTAACCTAGATAAGATATCTACACTAATTATTGTACATCCTATTTCTTTAATAAGTTAATGAATTAAGTTTTAAATAATTTGTTATTCGTCATGAAATGTAATGTTATTCGTCATTTTGATCAGGTATCGTTTAATACGAAGTCATCGCAATTGTTGACGACTGGGATAAGATTCAATGCGGGTCTAGGGAACACACTTTTATATTTGGACCACTTTTAAACAAAAGATATTATCTTTTTATATATTTTTTTTAAATTCGTCAGTTTTGGTAAGCATAATGTTGAAAACCTTATATGATTATTTCAAAAAGGGCTGGAACAGTATAACTCTCTTATAGAGCGACATGTGGGAATGTAGAGCCTTTTGCCCTGCAGTAGGACAAAAATGATCTAAAGAATAAAACCACCGTTTCCGTAAATAAATGTGCAGAGTTAGAAATAAATATTTTAGTTACGTATAGCTCTCGCTAACCTACAGGAATCCATTACAGTGGGTCATTCGCTTGACTTAAGACATGGGCACTATTGCGACCGCGCGGCCTGGCACCGGCCTGCACATGCCTGCTTTGAACATCTGTAATTTAATTTGTGCATCTAAATACTAAAGCCCACGACTATTACACAGAAACTGTTAATAAAGTTTTTCCTTTTCTATGAATGTACGATTACTTATTTATCCTCATATCATGGCAGGCACTTACACCGCATTTGAACTCTGCTAATCAATACATGACGTAGTACCTGCCAAACAGATAACACAGCATTAAGGATACTTACATGAAAAAATAAATAATCTGAGGGAAATAGAGTTATATCTACAGTCTAAAGTTCAGATTATAGACTAGTATACGGCAAATTATTCTAACAAAATATGCAAATAAATTATTTATTAATTGTAGATTATAGTTTCCATAATAACATTAGTGGAGTAGTAACTTCGTATATTAGATACGGTATAGTTGTTGTTTTCGTGAGTGGTAGTGAGATAGCCCAGCACTTGTCGTCGCAAACCGTGCGAGCCACGTCACCGCGCGGGCTCTTATCATCGCGCTATCTGGTATCGGAGTGTCACACTCCGCAAAGCGACCGCGGCGCCGTGTTGTGGTGCGAGACCTATATTGTTGGACTTTCATTAGGACACCCAAAAGCAAGCCACGCACATCGTAAGAAATCAACTAGCGTCCGTCAAAAATGATCGTTACTCTTAATCGTATTTTTTACCAGTAGACACACTCACTCTCATCGTAATTTATTCGCAAATTTCAATAACGTTATACTGGCAAAAATTACATTAATCGTTGGTTTTGAAATGTGGTTTTGTCCGTCTATCTATTTGGTGTAACGTTTAAACCTGCTACAGCCAGGTGCCTCAAATAGGAGAGTAAGGAATTCGTATATTTAGTATAATAACTTCGCTAAGGATTAAGTAGAACATATTTAGTGGGAAGAGGCAACGCTGAGCTCATCCGCGATCCACGTTGTGTACACAGCGCGGGCTGTAGCTGTAGGTACCTACCCACGGGACCGGTTTCTATATCGCCGCCACTGGCCACCACGAACATACTATGTTCACATGTTCTCGTAACTCGGATCCGACATACTTCTAGGCGGTACTCCTGACACTTAATTCTGCGTCTTATTATTAAGTAAGCAACAAAGCTGTTCTATTTTTGGTTGTTAAAGTACGAAATCAATACGTTTTCGTATGCCTATGGAAGATGATTTTATGTATCAAACACTATGATCCATACGTATATTGTAACTTAAACATGTCTCTAGAGAACAAAGATATTCTATTCAGCTATAGCAATTGACTTGAGTGTTTTATTGAAGTATACGTGCAAAAATAATTTCACACATACATTTAGGTTAAATTTAGAGAAGACCTCGTGAGTTGTCATGAGAGTGACGAGCACACAATATGTAGCGTTGAGCTAACCTTGCGTGTAACACGGCAATAGTGCAGTTTACTGGGAGCCGCGGCTACGCGACTGCGGGTATTCTTCTTTCTTCCCAGGTTTTTATTACTTCCAAAAAATGAAAGAATTTCATAATGCCCATTTCCTTAAAAGTTTGTTTTATGTGTGTTATTTTAGTATTATCCCAATGAGACAAATATCCTCTAAATCGGGTTTTAGGGTTCCGTACCCTAAGAGCAAAAATATAAATGTTATAGATTCGTCATGCCTGGTATCTCCGTATATTACAGCCAGTTTTTTGAGAAACTATATGAACTAAACTGTTGAAATTTGGCAAGTATGTATATAGCACTATTACTTTCACACGACAATAGGTAAAAGTAACACATTTTGGGGGTTCGTATAATTTTAATTAGTAGTAAAATTAAAAAAAGTGGAATTACTCTGGAATTGAAATTGGATCGGCCTTTTGTCACACCGGCACTGTGCTGGAATCCGCCGGCACCGTTGTTGTTAAAGGTTGAAAAACTCGAGTTCTAATCAAGGAATTCGCAAAGCCCTTGATCGACTCCATCCGCGATCAGAAGGCTGACCCGTGTTTACTACAAAGCATTGGAATTGCTATTCAAGTAATGCCGCCAGCCTTCTGGCACGATTCCCAGATTGATAGTTATGACGACATATTTTTTTGAGGATTGTCAATATCATGTTGCGTGATCAAAGTTAGCACCTAGGACCGTTTAACGCAATGGAGGACATTTGTTATTTTCGAACAGGAGTACCTAGCTGGTATTTTGATGTAGTCTATGTAACAACAGGATTGTCTATTTGATTTCTAACAAGCTTGTTCAGAAACATTAGATCTGATCTTTCCCTACGTTTACTAAGAGATTACACAGGTATTGAAGTGTTGAAGCCTGTCAATCTAAGAAATATATGTATTCTGAAATAACTTACGAAGCCTACCGAGGCAGCTATCAAGTATATAAGTTTTAAATGCAGGTATATTTTAGTGTTCATATAATGTTCTTCTGTTTTGGTCGGTAGTAAGTGCCTATTACTGATATCATCCTATACCACTAAGTATGTTTGGCGCGTTATTGTATGTAGGTATGACTAGTTTGGTTCGCGTGGTGTTTAACAATAAAGTTAATTAGTTTAATTTCCGGAAATATAATATTTTTTCTATAATAAAAGTCTATGCCTAAGTGACTCCTTATTACATCAGCTACCTGCAAATAAGTCTTGTCAAAATTGGTCCAGCCTTTTCAGAGATTAGCAAGTTCAGAGAGACTGACAAAAAATCGGTGTAATAATGTTTTCCGTATAGTATTCATATGCATTGCATGTAGTGATATAAAAAACGGTTCGGTATATCAATATTAAAACCAGGCACTCCATTCAATTTTCCGCTCGATCCAATTTCATTTATATGAGTAGATTAATGAAAATATTTTTTCCAAAATAATGCCGAAAGCAAGTCGCTAACATTCGAGCGATTAAAAACTACTGACGCAATGTACTGTTGGTAATATTTAACCGATAGGTAGGTACTCATTAGGTTGCATAATTCAAAACCAAATGAACCAATAATGGAGTGCAGGTAATTAAGCAACTTTAAAGTACTTACCACAATGTTCTCTAATTACATTATTAGTAGAAATAGGAAATTAGCAATTGTTTCTTACCTGCTTAGTGCTTGCACAATCTATACAAATAATTAACACCAATGCAATGATACAATTCACTCATTTCAAATTTATTAGTTATGGAAACCAATCAAGGGTAATAGTTGTACAAAATTGTAGGGACGAAATGATATTTGGATCAAAACAGTAGAAAACAATTAAAGCAAGTCGCAATTCAAACAAAATATTGATTAAAGTTTTCCCGCGCATCGTGTGAATGTGGCAGTTAGCCGCATTCCACAGCTGACGCAAAACCAATGAAAATATTTTAGTCTATGTTTTTCAGACATAGATTATAGAATAGAATGAAGTATATAATCATCGTGGATTGTTATTGTATTTGTATATGGGAAATAAAGGGAAATATGACTATATATATAGTTAGATTCTAAAGTAAATTAATAAAATTCTTCCTGTTTTAATTTTCTTGGGGAGACTTTAAAATTAGAAGACTATCGATGCTTCAAGTCTTTGACTCCTTATATGCTTATAGTAAATCCGATAACGGTTATTTAGTCTGTGTCGGAAATCGTCGTGCCATTTTCTAGTAAATGTCATAATATTGTTTTTGTTTACACATGTAAGCAAAGAGGGAACTCGTCGAGTACATCGGTAGAATTAAAATAATGAATGATAGTGAAGTAATTAAACTTTGCAAAGAGCTGGGCTGCTGCGATGCCTGTTGTCTCCGCTATGTAGGACTAAAGACTCCTATAGCCTACGAAAACGCCAAACAATTTCTTGTTAAAGTAAGACACATGCTTTTTATGACTTTTTTTAGTTTGTACTAATTTGTTGTATCTTAACTATTATTATTTTAAAAGCGGTGTTTAGTCAATTTGCCAAAGTAAACATTATTGCAGTATCTACGTAGGTGTATTAATGTGAAAGTTGCCTATAACCTCTAAATATTTGCTTAAAAAAGAGGAAAAATAATTGAATATTCTGACATTCAAGCAATTTTATTATAATGTTATTGCATTCAAGTAATAATGTTGATGTTTTCAATTCTTTTGCAATTTATTGTAGCTACTTAGATGAATAAACAAACAGTTAAAAATAGCACACATTCATAAAACTCTTTATGCTTTAACACGCAGTATGTAAAAGAAAAATTGGAACCTGTTAATAACGACGAACATAGCAAAGGACAAGATGAGACTAAGCCTGACCATGTAGATCAGAGCAAAGAGCAAGGCAAGGAGGAGTCTGCTAACAATGTAGAACAGAGCAAAGAGCAAGATCTAACGGAGCCTGCTAGTGACGTCAACCACAGCACAGACCAAGAGACTGAACCACTGAAGCATGAGGTAGACAGTGAAGCACTCAGGAATGAGGTAGACAACAGAACACACAAGAAAGAGGCAGATGAGAGTACATGTGATACAAGTGGAGCCAAGGAGATGTCCGGTGAGCCTCCGGCCAAGAAGCAGAAGTTGGACAGCATATGTGTGAGCTGCCTCGGAGTGCTGCAGGAGGAGAACTGGCAGCAGTGCAACACCATGGTCAAAGAGCTGCTCCACAAGAAACAGTAAGAGGCGGCTTTTGTATATAACTTAGCTTGTATAGTGGCACACATAGAACGCAGCTGCTTACAGCTTACAGAATCTTGCTTCCAACACATAAAGAATACACATGACAGCAGACTTTGTTGCAAAATATACATGTATTATTTAATTTTTATTGAATATGAATATATTATTGTTCCAGGTATGAAAGTGAGACATTTGCATGCGCTCTGTCTGCTCCCATTGCTACCATGCTGCGCGAACACTATGTCATGCTCTGCCTCAAGGAGAAGTTTACACACTATGATACCAGTGAGTAGCCACCCTTACAACTTACAGTACATATTATAAACTTTATATATCTACTTTATTGAACAGAAACTAAACAAAAAATATCTACATTTAGAACTAAACTTATGGAACTAAAAAATAACATATTTATTTATAATTATAAACTAGGTATGATTTTACTGTAATACTAGTGTTATGTTTGTCTTGCAGAGCAGCTGACGCCACTGAAGGAGGCGTGGAAGTGGTCGTTTGGCGCGCAGCTGGCCGCGCACGTCGGCATGGCGCAGGACTCGGGCGCTGTGTCGCCGCTGCTCGTCACGCTCAACCTCGAGTACCCGGACGACCTGCAGGTCAGGACAACAGGAGAGGGGGGAGGAAGGCTGGCTGTGGAGCAGCTGTTTATGTTTCCAATGTGCATTGCAGGAATTGGAAGTGTTGAAAACGCTGTCGGCGTCGCTGTTCGAGTCGCGTAGCAAGCAGCGGCAGCGCTTCGCGGTGGAGTTCACGCGGCGCTCGGTGGAGCAGGCGCTGCGCGACGTGACGCTGGCGGGGCTCCGGCGGCAGGCGGCGTGGGCTCGGGGTGCTCCGGTCCCGCGCACTCACACCGCGCCCGTCAGCGTGCAGGCCGCGCATGCGCCGCTGTACCTCGGCGGCCGCTACGTCAAGCTCAGCCGCATGCTGCCGCAGACGCCCTGGCTCGTCAACGGCTTGCGCATGATGCACTCCTCCGTGCAGGAGACCATCTTCGAGCCCATCGCGCGCCTCTACGGGTAAGCCCTACCGCCGCGCGCCGCCAGCCTACTGGCTGCTGTACTGACCGCGCATCGCTTGTGTGTGCAGGATGAGTCCGGAGGAGATGGAACACCGCCTGAAGTTCATGTCGGCGGGCCGCGAGGACGTGGACGTGCGCTGTCTGGGAGAAGGCCGTCCCTTCGCCGTCGAGGTACGCCCGCTGTGACCCTGCATGTCCTCGCATGGATCACCGGTGTGAGGAATGTGTGAGTGACCTCCGGCTTGTGTGCAGGTGTCGGACCCGCAGCGCCAGCCCACTGCGGACGAGCTGCGGCGCCTCTGTGATGAGATCTCCGAGGGCGAACAAGTCATTGTCAAGAACTTGGTAAAGGTATCCAGGTAAATATAGTATAGATAGTCATGTATGCATGAGTGGCTCATTGTATCAATATTTTTACCAGAAAGTCGCTAATACGTACCATTGCAGAGAAGACCTGGCGCTGTTAAAGAAGGGAGAAGAGACCAAGTCCAAGACGTATGAGGCGCTGTGCATAAAGCTGTCCCACACGGAGGACGACGAGCTCACGGTAAGAGCGAGCTTGTCAACAACACGGTGAGCCCCGCCCGGTACAGTCCAATGAAGCAATCTCGTATCGTCCGCAGGCCAACGGCGACACGGCGGTCCGCGTGACGGAGCGCGACATCGCCAACATCAACAGCTACCGCAACAGCGACAGCGACAGCTCGCGCGTGCTGCTCACCCAGCGCACGCCCATCCGCGTGCTGCACCGCCGCCCGCTGCTCACGCGCACGCGCCGCATCCACGACCTCACCGCCTACCGTGTGCCCGGTGAGCAGCCCCCTCCACCCCCCGCCGCCCCCTCCACCCCCCGCCCCCGGCCCCCGGCTCACCGTGTGCGTGTGTCCGCAGGTCACCCGCAGCTGTTCGTGGTGCGCCTGCGCACGGAGGCGGGCACGTACGTGAAGGAGTGGGCGCACGGCGAGGCGGGCCGCACGCGCCCGCGCCTGCAGGACGCGCTGCGGGCGCGCGCCGACATCCTCGCGCTCGACGTCGCCAGCGTCGACCTGCCCTGGCCCAACACACAACCCATACACTCAACATAATATTATATATTATAAATAAAATATTATTTTCTTACCAACCATATGAGTGTTTTATTACATTACATTTATCTCATAAACCGGGCTTCCACGTGTCCATACTCGCTATATAATAGCGTTAACCTAACTGCAATTGACAACAACATTGAAAATTACGCGAAAGTAACCGAAACTCTCGGATTTGATCGTCGGTCCTGATGGAATAATTTCGATAAAATCAGAATCAATCGTTGCAACCTTATCTATACTAATATTATAAAGAGGTAAGCGTTTGTGAGTTTGTAAGTTTGTATATTTGTATGTTTGTCGGCGCAAATCTTCAAAACTACTGAACCGATTTTAAAAATTCTTTCACTGTTAGAAAGCTACATCATTCCGAATTGCCATGGGCTATATGAAATCACCCTACTTCTCTCGGTTATCTTCAAATAAGGATATTAGTCAAGTAAGTCGGAAAAAAAAATACCGCTAAATCATTTTTTATCGCATACGCTGCCGAAATACTCAAGTATATATGAATACTATGTACTACGAAAATGTAGGGCTCCTATAGACCTACAAAAAAGTTCGCGATGCCCTATATCTATCTTTTAGGGGAAATCCATGATGAAGCTAAACAGATAAAGAAAAATAAGACATGTTTTCTGAGCATGATTTTAGTACTACCATATTAATTCTTACGTCTAAAACTTACTTCAAAAAAAAGGTCATATCATGGAGATAATATTTGTCTTTTACAGTTTATAAATCGGATGAATAGTTTCTGATATATCGTGAAATTAAAAAGTACGCACGAATATTTTTTATACACACGGCACGCGGCTCTCGGGGCGAGTTGCAGTGAGGGGCGCGGGACGAGGTACCACGACGGAACTTGCGATCGCGCGTACCCGCAATAAAATAGCTTGATTTTTCACTTTGTACTTTCGTTGTTTTCATTGTATTTGTTGTTTAAATTGTTCGTTGTCTACTATATTGTATAAAACTCAAAGGTGACTGACATAGTGATCTATCAACGCACAGCCCAGACTACTGGACGGATCGGGCTGAAATTTAGCATGCTGGTAGATGTTATGACGTAGGCATCCGCAAAAAAGGATTTTGTTAAATTCCACCCATAAGGGGATGAAATAGTTTATATAAATCTTTTTAGATTTTTGACTTGCCCTGACAAGTCTCAAGGCAAACTCTCAAATTTGCAGGTCTCAAACTTGAGAGAACATTGCTTCTCTCATGGGCAGTTTTATGTTGCTTGCTCACGAGTAAGTTCTTCCAGTAGCTTGATAGGTTTAGCGCCAAATGACAAATTAGTTAAGAATATTGTGCACAAAGAAGTTTTGTCGGCCCTAATTTTTTACACTAACTTGCTAAACAATTATACTTCTTAACGCGTGCGAAGCCGCGGGCAAAAGCTAGTAACTTATATTGCGCTGAAGCAGAAACGTGGACCTCTTACAAAGAACCCGCGGCTTTGTGTTTGAAGCACAGCGTGCCTAACTGGGTATGGTTACTAACACTCTAATATCAATCCAGTTAAATCCGCCACGTAATTACAGTATATTATATCATCTATTGTACGATTTTTTAGTGACTAATCTTTTATGAATTATTGTTTCCGAGTACCGGCTTAGAACTAATACCTAATAATATGTACGTTTAGGTAACGATGGGGCTGACATTAGTCTTTTGCTAAAAACCCTTATTATAAAAAGTATTAAAAAAACAAAATAATGAATAAAAAAAATATAATTATAAATATCTTGGGACAATATTCGGACACGGCCATCTGATCCAAAGCTAAGCAGAGAATCTACAAAACTTACCTACCTATAACCTAAACTCCCTAAGTATCTTGGCATGGCTCAGTTCTCAGAAAGCAGCTCAGTCGCGCATATCTCACATAAATGAGAGCTTCAGTATCAACAACAAACAATAATACTTTGACATTGGCAGCACGCTTGTGTGAGAACAACAAGGGCGCGTACACACCACGACTTTGAGAGAGTGCGCAATACAGCCACATGCACCCGCGTCAGAAGATCAAGAGGATTTTTACAGGTCTCCTAGGTTTAAAGTTTCACAACTTTAAACCTAGGACACTACTAAAAATACAAACACGTCTAAATGCGCAAGAAAAGAATCTAAACATGAAATGAAACGTGTGCGTAGTGTGCTTTTATCCTAAAACATGCACCTGTAGCGGCTGTAGCGATGCAAAAGAGAACAAACTGCTCTGTAGGATATAACTGATAAAAGAGTGGTGCGTCACAGTAGGTACGTAGGTAGTGTGCACAGGGCTTGAGACGTAGTTCCAGGTAGTGTGACGTGTGTTGTGATGCTGTGCAGAGGTGTCGTATAGCTGAGACAATGGCGGGGGAGTGCCGCTGGGCTAGCAGGCGCGTGCCGCCGCAGTCAGTCGCAGGCGCTCCAGCAAGCATGGCCGCCCAGCTCGTCGCTCTCGCCTGCCTGCTCAGCGCGCTCGCGCCGCACGCCCGGGTCAGTACATTACAACAGGACTCACGTGTATCTGTAGCTCAGAGCCAATCCACATCATTATTTGATACAACGGTTTACTTACGCTTATTATCGGGATCGCTTAGAGTTCAACTCGCTCGCCGTCGCGTAACTTTCTGATTAAGGACTCCGGTTTTATCCTTAAGTAGTCTGGTGATCCCGTTTATACGTGCGTGTACATAGTTGTTTCAAATATAAAGCAATCCGCATATCGAAATTATCTGAATCTGGTAACCCTTGGTGACACTTTCTTGAATCACTTTATCTATAAAAAAACCGCTTCAAAATCCGTTAGTAGGTAGTTTTCAAGTATTAAGCGGACATACAGACAGACAGACAGCGACAGTCTTGTAGTATCTACTATGTAGTGATTTAGTTTACTGATGTGTCACGAGCATTATTATTATTATAGTGTGTGTTAGTGTGACGGTCGTGGTTGTTGCAGGCGGCGGTGCCCGGCACGTTCTTCTGGAAGCCGCGCGTCGGACTGGAATTGGCCGTGCCCACGCGTGAGCTATGACATCTTGCGCAGCTACATTAGAACACTGCAAGACGATCACATCTCCCTTTAAATAATCATGCCAAATACTAATTAAATATAATGCATTCAAAAAATGATGTCCGAACTAAGGGTTTGAATCTTTGTGTCATCGGCAATTACGTAAATACTTGTCCTGTATGGGAATAGAACCCGCAACGTGTCTCGCACAGTGCACTCGGCACGCAGCTGACGTACTCTTACTCGTACAACGTTTAACATGTAAATCCTTGCAGATTTTCCTCGGTCGGCAAAGCAGCCGACATGGGCGAACATCAACGCGGGCTTCGTGGTGTTGATCGAGGGCTACCAGGCGGGCATGACGGTGGCGGCGCTGGCCTCGCTGCTGGACGTGCTCGAGCCCTTCCCGCACCTCAACCCCGGCTCCGCCTACTACTACACCAACATGTACCGCTGGATGCTGCGGTACATCAGCTTGTAAGTACCTATCCTCACTTCACTACGTCTGTCGACACAACTCACCTATGAATCCAAACTAATATTATAAATGCGAAACGAATTCTGTCTGTCTGTCTTTTCTTCACGCCTAAACTACTGAACCGATTTGTGTGAAATTTGGTACAGACATAGTTTGGAACTTGAGAAAGGACATAGGATAGCTTTTATTTCAAATTTCAAAAAATAAAAATAAAATATAAAATTTATTCCGGACATACAGCGCGGCCATCTACTGCCATGATCAATCACGAATTTTCGTAACTGTTCTACTGTCACCATAGCTGTGTCCGAGTCACCATAGCGACCAAAATACTGTTGCTATGGTTTTATGTTTTATAATAACCTTACGGGTAATTATATTTTTGAGCCCTTTGGGGTTGAAACGCTTGGGCCATGGGGACCGGGTGCGCGAGCTCTGTATAAGGAACTCGCTAAGCGCTTGGTCGACTCCACCCGTGATCAGAGGGCTGGACTGTATTTCGCGCAAAGAATTGGTATTGCCATTCAGCGTGGTAATGCGGCCAGTCTCCTGGGCACGTTTCCCGCCATTGACGGAGATGAGGATATTTTTTTCGACGCTTTGTAAATATGTAATTTTTTTAGTTACATAAGTTTAGTCATAAATGTAGATATTTCTTGTTTTAGTATTTATGTTTTTACATTAATACGTATTAACATGTTATTTAGCTTACTACATAGCAATCAAAATAGCCGGGTTGGGGAATTACGAGCTTCGTATTTTTTCACTTCAAGTTCAAATTTCATTTCGACATACGCTTTTTGAATTTATTTTTCAATAATTTTTGAATACAAATTTTACAAAACAAATATTTACTTTTCTTCTATCGTTTTTGATAGTACAAAAGTATTGTATGAAGTACCTGGCTTTTAAAAATTGTTTTTCAAAATAATTTTACACGGTATCTACTTACTCTTTAAGCTACGACAGTCTTATCCCAATTAGATGTAGCTGTGGATATTTACTGAAATGACAGAAAACTAACTACCAAAACAAAAAAAATAGTTTGGACGGTAAATTATTTACTTACTATATTTTATTACCTAGCTGTTGACTGCATTTTTTTTTGTGTGTTACGCGTGGTTTTGAAGATTTGATAGTACTTATACGCTACTACAATTGTGCACCAATGGCGATGGTATAGGGTAGTTGCATTGGTAAAAGTGTGTTGATAGACTGTTATTAATATCATTAATCTCGCGTACGAGTATGCCCCGTTCACATTCTCCCGCAAATGTTTTGTTACGTGTGCGTAACATTACCCTTCTTCAGGCTCAGTTGGCTCAGCTAAAACTACCATAATTAGAAACTTGAAACATGGATGATAACCATATTATAACACTAAGAAGGGATTTTTTTAAATTCGTCCGTCAAGGAGTAGAAAGAATACGAAATAGAAGATCGGTGCCCGGAATAATCTGCTGCGCCCGCATACATCCACCAGATTGGGAGCGGCGTCGGATGTTCGCAGCACCACAGTGCATAGCGCTCAACAAAACGTGTCGAATAATATCTGGCTGTTTAAAACCAACCCTGCTCAATAAGTTCTCCCTTTGGTTAGCATTGCTCTACCTGACGTTAGAAGAGAAGTCGCATGCGCGCTCGAAAAAGACGTCGAGGAATCAGACACACGACATTGGACATCCCCTATGTAATACCAAAACTTACCTACACCCGATTAGACTTAAGAGCTAAAAGAGCTTCCTCCGATGTACAGTGGCTACAAACGAAACTCCAACTCGAACTCGGTGCAAGATCTGGGCAGATCAGCATCTACCACCTGCCACTTATCACTTGTCTGCCGCCCGGAATTCTTTGCAGTGGCCTGTTTGAAAAGCATTCAATCGTATGAGAATCCAAGTAGGTCGCTGCAAACAAAATTTGGCAAATTTGGGTATACAGACCTCTCTAACATCCAGTAAGAATGCGTCATCTCCGTACAGACGATGTCACACCACCTACAAAACGTGACGAAAATGTCTGCACACTTGCAATTCAGAGGATCAAATATTCACCAAATACTACGTACAATTGACACGAAAAGAAAAAGAAGAAGGTTTTTGTAATTAAATTATTAAACTTAAAAATAGAGAAGAAACGGCGCGGCGTAACAAACTCCACAACATAATTCAATACAGTGATTGTTAGTGTTTCCAGAGGGTATTAGTTTGCCGTAACCAAGGATAGTTGGTGTGCCGTCATCGAATTCTGCAAAGAAGTGATGACGCTCAACAAAAACCGCAGAAAGAACACGGGAAGCCTCATTTGACCACTCGATCCGTGCCCAGCGAGCAACAAATAGAAGAAAGGCCAAATTTACCCTCCTCAAACCACCATAAATAGCCTACGCCAGTAGTCTAGGGGAAGTCTACTGTACTGTATAAAGGCAAAGACGGCATGCACGGTGCTTTCGCGCGCCTCTTAATGAGCGCTGGGGAAAACTGACTCTACGTCAATTAAGAAGCTCCGTTAAAAAGACCTCTCCCGTCAGGGTTCGCGGTAGTTTGCGAAAGCGTTCCCATGGCTCCCGACAATAGGGAACGGAGATGCACTCAGGTGGTTTTGGCCAGTCAGAATCCGGCACACTTCTTCCCCATCGCCCATTTTCAAGTCCGTCAATACAAATTGTCAATTCAGTGTAAGATAGTGACCACAGCAACAATATAATACGACCTTTCATCATAATGAATGTTGGACTAACCGTTAAAACTAGCAGTGTTAACAGTCAAGTAACATGTTTGTAAGACTAAGGTAATGAGTAGAAAGTTAAGAAATAATTTTGGAACAGAACTGGATTAAGGAGCTTGCATTAAACTTTATTTAGCTTTACTTTTTGTACAGCACTACACATCTTCAATTTACCTAATATTCAATACCACGCAGACAAAGTCACGGGCAACAGCTATTTCTATTTCAAATAATTGAGGCACTATAATCTCCTTTATATGTGCTTTTGTATTTTTAGTAATAACAAGTAGTTTAAAAAATCTATTTTGCTTCCAGTTTATCTCAGTGAGTTTTGAATGTTAACCCATAACTGTGACATAAAAAAAAAACTAAAAATATTAATAGGAACTTTGAAGCCTACTCTTATCTAAACAACGTTGTTTTGTTTCGACAACCACGCGAACGAAGTCGCGGGCACAGCTAGTCTAATATAAATTTCATCGTTATTTGTTACTCAAAAAGTTTGAAATTAGTTTTAACCAATGCCGTGAGCCGTAAACATTTTCACGTTATCTGTACCTAGAAACGGCTACTCAAATTCAGTTAAATACCAAATGGATATACCTACATGCTACCTATTTTGCTCATTATTAACCTAAGGCCTTGTTGGTCGCAGGCTCCCGGACTGGCTCGGCGGCAAGAGCGGCAACTACGTGGAGACGCACAAGGTGTGGCGCAAGCGGTTCTACTACATGGACAACTTTGTGCCGCAGTGGCTGCGACAGATCCTGTTCTTTGTCAAGCCCGAGGAGTGGAAAAAGGAGGAGGTGGAGTGGACGCGGTTCGCCAAGTACGCCGAGCCGTCCTTCGGCAAGTACTACAAGTACCCTTCGAAGGTGTTCAACAACTTCAACTCCATGCGCATCGCGGAGACTGTGGAGAACCTCGACATCACCAATGCGTCCGTCTAGGTCCCTCCCCACTGTTGTGTGGCGTCATCGAACAGATATATTTATTTTTAGGTTTAGGTACAGAATTCTTATATTTTTTCACGTGACTATTCGTTAGCATAAATAACATGTCAAATATTTTTTTACTCAACAATATTCATGAATGTGACCCCAGCCACCTCTACGTCATGGTTTATATCCATAAGTATGTATGTAATTCAATTTGATCATAGAAATGTAAGAAAATAAACGCATCAGTAGCCAGCGTGTCTGCAGTGAGATGTTTCTATATTGTCTTTTAATACATTTCATACTCATAAAATTCTTTGAATCAGATCGGTTTTAGACTTTGTTTGTCGAATACTCGTATCCTACTCGCTTAGTGACGGGGGTAGTAATCGAGTTAGGAGCCATCAATCTACATGTGGGTCTTATTATCTTGGGAATCAATAAAAGTCATGGTTATACCGCCCGGAACTCCAAAAACGAGCAGATATAGACGTCTAATTTGCCTGGAACAATCTCAACATGTGATGAAGTGATTATAATTTTTGTAGTAATATGAATACACATGAGTATACAAATAAATGTTTGTTTTATTAATTCTCCCCACTTGAGGAAATCACAAGAACTGATCCACCGAACTGGTCACTCCGAAGTAAATACGTACATTTTATATGAAATAGCGTTTCGTCAAAATAGGCACTTCGACATCAAATGTGTGGTGTTTGGTAACGAATTTAAAATTATATTTAGTTCCAATTTGGGTTTTTATATTGTGTTGAAAATAGATTGATTCATTTGTTTTATGCTATTCAATTTTCCTTGAATATCGTTTCGGCCGTATACCGGTGTAACGTATTAAACGGAATTAATGAAAGTAATTGGTTCGATATACTTCTGATGCTTCTGCATAGAAATTCATTAAAATATAGGTGTGTTAAATGTTCAGGAACTTATCCTTTCCTTACCATGGTTTAGAATCACTTCATAGCAAGAAAATAAACGTAATCTTTAATTTAAATAAATATGATCCTTATCTCAGAGCAATAAAGCCTAGCTCAAATGCACGATCGATCTGTAGTTACTAAATCGTCACACACATAAACAGTAATCAATGCCGTTTTTCTTTAAACTGAACATGATCACTCTTCCAAAGTGGTAAAATATGTGTCCCCTCCTCCCCTGTAACTTCTGAATTAATAAAATGAACAAACTGAATGATATGCATTAATACGTCATAAATCGTAACCCGCAACGTTAAACAACTAGGTACGCGAGGAGGCACACAAATTGATAATATTTTTGGAATATTTCTTGTCTAACGGGATATTAGCATGTTTAGCTATCACAATATGGGCCAGCATATAGTTAGATTTTAATCCCATAATGTAGGTAATTGTAATGTTATTATTATATCTTCGAACAAAGTTGCAACAAACTTCAAGAAAATCTATATCTCTACTTGCTGCTACGGAACCCTTCATGGGCAAGTCCGACACGCACTTGGCCAGTTTTATGATTAATAAATTTATTAAAACTGACGTCAATCTCTGTCCGGGAATGGCATACCTACCCGACAAGAGTTTGAGTTTGTGTAAGAATAATGGAAGGGAGAATCCTCTTGCGAAGTTGTGCCACGCCCGGCGCGCAGTATTGTTCTGGACGTCGTCGAGTAATCAACTCCTGAATAATTGCTACTATGATCGTGAGATAAAAGTAAAAAATTGTATTTAATTACCGTGTAAAATAAAATAAAGTGCTTGTGTATTGGAAGGAATATATTTACGAGTAAGAACACCTTAAAGTGTTTATAATTTATTTCCTCTAATACCCTTCAAATTATGATATACCCTTTGATTTTAATTTGTCTAGATGGAGCGTCAAGTACGTGCAAACGTGTCAAAAAGTGTGGGTAAATATTAATTCGTTTATGGTTACGCCTACACAATTTTTTAATTTTACTTAAAACTGTAATAACTTCATAAAAATACACTAAAACTGAATAACGCTAGGGTACATACAACGTTGATAAAAGCGATGAAACCACATATTCTGTATATCATTATAAGGCTACACAACAAAAATCAAATCAATGTAAGCAATATTTTTATAATAACTTTCGTGAGGATGATTCATACTTAAAACGTTATAACGGTTTACTCACGCGTATTTATCGGGATAGCCCGACTAGTTTCGGACCCAACCGGAGCCAACTAGATAACTATGCCTATAAAACTTAGTCACCTAATCAGGAAGTATACAGCATGTTCAAACTAAAAAAAAACTAAAAAAATATCCTGTGACTAAACTATTGCTTACATATACATTGATTTGATTTTTGTTGTGTAGCCTTATAATGATATACAGAATATGTGGTTTCATTTAATGCCTCTCGCTTTTATCAACGTTGTATATACTACCCCTAAACTTTTTTATTTATTCTATTTTTTTATGTTATCTGATACTGATCGGCGGGTAAGCACTTGTCGGCCAATAATTGGCCGACACTTTTTGACACGTTTGCGCGTACTTGACGCTCCATCTAGACATATTAATAATCAAAGGATATACCTACCTAATTCATTCACCTGTGCAGTGTATTTGCTATAATCCTGGGTGTATCAACATTTAAAAATAACTTAATAAAGAGTGCAGTTAAGTGTGAACAACGTGGTTCGCTACGAACAGCTTTATTACAAAAGGCGCGAAGAAGCAGTGTACCAACATTAATGTATCCAGTACTTCAGTTCGGTAAGTCCAATTTAATTTTAATTAACTATTGTGAATATCTAGTAAGACTCCTTTTAACTCCTTTAAATACCTACGGACGGATGGCGGCACGGCTACTCTAGCGCCGGTGTCGGCCCTACTTTGTTGAAATCTCACCCGATTGAAAACTGGTCATTGATAAAAATTGCGTTCCTGTTAATAATGCGTGTTATAATGTATACGATTGTGTTTTCATAATACGATGAATACGATTGCATACGGGATGAAATTTTAAAATTAACTAAACCTACAACGTCTGTTTGGTAAAAAGTCCGGTCAGTGGGTTGTCTTAGGAGCGGATTTATATACGACGGTAATTTCTCGAAATCCTAAAAATATTTTTATATTTTACAAGTTACTTGGCTAGTTCAATATAATCCGAAACAAAGATATTATTTGCGTGTAGGTAGGAATGTTATTAGATCATTGAATTAAACATCTGACTTTCGACAGCGAGCGCGCAAAACTCTGTGCGTACGTAGGTACTACCTACTGTACAATAAGTAAACTAGGTAGAACGTCCAAATCTATACAACGTGGCGCTACAACGCCGACATTAATTTAAAACACGATTAGGCCTAGTCGTAATTAATCATTTAAATCACTAGCTTTCCCCACAAACTTCGTTTCGCTGTAAAAAAAAAACTCTCATTCTCTTTAAGATACTTATGAGATAGTAGGTAAGTCTGCTAAAGATTATTGTTATTATTATAGCGCATGTAAGAAAATACTTGCATTATAAACGAAGGTGTCGGATTCCCGATCTAATAACTTATTTATTAAACTGTTTTCCAATTTTGGTTTTTGGTAAGGTTGATTATGCACTTCATTATTAAGAGAGTGCCCCAGAGTATTGTGCACTTATTTATTTCTTTTAAGGTATCGTTTACGATCTCCCCGTGCCCAAATTCGCCGCCCAGCGGGCGCCCCGCCGCCGCGCCGCCGCGCCGTACCGTAATAAAACCGCCCTAACGTCTAAAAAACTTGTCCGATTGTAATACGATAAACGACAATCCTACAGTTTAAATAATGCCAATTACTATTTTAACATTTAATTTTATTTGGATAAGGATTCATAATGAATAAGCAAATTCGAGCCTCGCAAGTACAATATAATATTATATTTTGTTTTTACGAAAAATATTGTTATTGTTCGTAAAACATAGACATAATTACACTACGGTTTTTTTTGTAGATAATAATGAATACTATAAATATGTAGAACATTAGTTTTACCTATCATCAATACTTTTCATTTTTTTTATTTCTTTATGTTTGCGCACACAAAGAGCTAAACGTAGTGTATAGTGCGTTTCACTAAAGAGTTCCCTTCGCCGTTATGTTGGTAGCGCATAATTGAGTGTGGCCAGGTAATGATGATTGTATTAACCTAATAATCGGGGAATTACAATAGGTCGGGGAAAGTCTTTTCGCATTACAGTATGTATGAACTTGTAATAAAATCTTTCTCTCTCTAATAAAATTAGAATTTGGAATTATGTTCTTTATAATTATTATTTTTTTAAATAACCTGCAATTATAAGAGATTTTATTACAAGTTCATACATACTATAATGCGAAAAAACTTTTTCCCCCGACCTAATATTTTGATATAGTTATGTAATAGATGGTATATTTATATATATCTTTTTTTTATATTAACAATGATTACCTAACATTATAAATGGGGTGTATAACATATTTATACAAATAAAACTCATGTTATTTAACTATAATAATTGTTTATTTGCAACAACAATACTACTTTTTCGAATAACTTTGCTCGTGTAAATGCCCAACACCGGATATAATACTGCTATCACTATCTCCAGTGTCACTATTGTCAGAAGTGTCATTTTTGTATCAATTTCATTTTTCATTTCATGAAACAGTTTAGTAAGAGTTGGCAGCTCTTTCTTTACAACATAAAATTCATGAATTTTATGACGTAATGCACAAAGCTCAAAATCGTCCAGCTTAACCCTTTTTCTCTAGGAAAATGCTTTCCTGGAGTTGAAATTTCGGTTGCTGTACTGGCAGCAATCTCACCTTCTTTGGTAATTTTTAAAACAGTTTTTTCAGATATATCTAAAACAAACAAAATTATTACATAATAGTGAGTTAAAAGTCTTTTTAACGAAATTAGAATTATTGAAGGAAGTTCATAGAACATAGCTGTTAAATACCTGGTATATTAAACATTTCGATATATTTTTTTGTGATATGTATAACTCTTTTAAAATTTAATTTACTTTAATAATGAGCAATAAATAATAAATGAAATCACTTAACAAATACAGTCAACATAGTATTTATTTCTTGAAATTGTTGCATACAACCAGTCGTTTCTGGTTGTATGCAACAATTTCAAGAATGTATACTTCATAATATAAAAATGTGCACATACAATATCACGACATCGACATACCAACGGGGGTAGCAATGGGGAATAGCATAAAGTTCTGGTAACCCTATATTACAAACCTGTCATGGTAGCGACGCGGAGTCTCACATGTTCTAATGGAATTATTGGTTCCTTGTTACGTTTTTCTCTTCCACAAAATGATTTTACTTTCAACACCAACTCTCTTTTACCACTTTTAAGGGTCTTCGGCATGATTAACACCGTAAAACAATTAAAAAACACTGATGCATTAAAGCGTTTGACGTACTTGACGGTAGTTGACAGTCGGTAGTACCAACAAAACGGCGAAGGGAACTCTTTCGTGAAACGCACTATAGTGTAGCTTTTGGGGCGCCATATTCATAGAGACATTTAGGACAGAGAAATGATCGTCGATTTCTTAATTTTGAAAATGACGACTCGAATGAAATTGCTCCTTTCGAGAAGCAACAGACGACATAAATAGGAAACGCAAAAGAAAACAATGTAAACATCTTCAAAAATTATTTCGTTTCTTCACCTTGAGTAGCGATGAGGGCGCTGGACTTGGTCAAATTTTCGAAGATATTTTTTTTTTTCGAGAATTGCTCAAGATTTTATCAGTTTCAGGTTATCCTTGACGATAGAAATCATTTATGCTCTGAGATACATGGTCCCACGACGCACCGTTTCCGAGTTATGGTCATCTTAACGTTAACGTTACTGTTTTATCTACGACGCTCTATACAAATGTATTTCCAAAGTGGTAGCTCGTATTAAAATATTTTCTTTAAAAGAATTGTTGCTTTAGTCGGTAGAGATGGTGTAAAGAAAACCGCGAAAATTCCTATCTTTCCAAAATTTTTCGTCATTCGAATATTTGTTGTGGTTCTCGTTACGGTAAAGTTTGACCCTAGCTTAACAAAACAAAAAATACGCGAAATGTTTAAAATTCTCAAAATTTTCAATCTGAATTAAATTGACGTTTTTCATTGATATTTATGGTTTTTTAATATTGTTTTCTTTGTTTTGTATGCCGTGCCGTGCCGTTTTTTTTTAATATTGTTTTCTTTTATTTTTATGCCGTGCCGTGCCAGTGCTACTCTGTTGATATCTCAGCCGATTGAAAACTGGTCATAATGCATGGTTATAATGCTTACGACTGTGTTTTCGTAATACGACGAAGAAATTTATGAGACACTAGCAATGCCCCGTGGTTTCACTCGCGTAAAAGTCTAACGCTTAATGTGTTTCGATAAAGCGCAAAACACTCAGTGAGTGCACTAACACACTTCGGTTTTTTAGTCCAGTATTTTACAGGTAGGTATAGACTTAGTTAAATAATCGAAAACTGTGAGTCGCAGTAAAATTGCGCACGAAGGGTTCTGTACCAGTAGGTATCACTGGCTAGCTCAGTTATTGTGATACATATTTATCTATACATATAATAAATCTGTAGAAAAATCATTTTTGTACATTGAAGAAATTGAAATAAAAAATAGCCAGGGTGTGAAAAGATAACTAATAGAACCCATTTTCATCATTTTTGAAATTTTTGTCTGTTTGTCTGTTTATCTGTTTGTCTGTTTGTCTGTTTGTTTGTGCGCGCATCACGTAAAATCTACGAACTCAATGCAGACAATGTTTATACACAAGAATTATACGCAACTTGAGGTATAACTTAGTCTTTGTTTGATCGAAATCGGTTCACTATACCAAAAGATATGATTAATTTAGTGAATTCAAGAAGTAAAATAATTACGTTACGCAATTCAGTGAAGTACTTGCAACGACATCTTAAGACAAAAAATAGAACTAATTTTGATTGTTAAATTGCAAATCCGATAGATGGCGTTGTGCAAATTTCGTCATTTTCTGAATCGCGGTGTTAAGATTTGACACCATTATATTATTGCTAAAGGTCGGGCTAACATAAATACTATATATTATTGTGTTATCCTATACGGGGGGTGATCAATCACGAATTTTCGTAACTTTTCTACTGTCACCATAGCTGTGTACGAGTCACCATAGCGACCAAAATACTGTTGCTATGGTTTTATGTTTTTACATTAATATGCAATGTATTGATATGTTATTTGGCTGACTACATAGCAATCAAAATAGCCGGGTTGGGGAATTACGAGCTTCGTATTTTTTCACTTCAAGTTCAAATCTCATTTCGACATACACTTTTTGAATTTATATTTCAATAATTTTTGAATAAAATTTTACTAAACAAACATTTACTTTCCTTCTATCGTTTTTGATAGTACAAAAGTATTGTATTTTTTAACATAAAATTGTTTTTCAAAATAATTTTACACGGTATCTACTTACTCTTTAAGCTACGACAGTCTCATCCCATTTAGATGTAGCTGTGGATATTTACTGAAATGACAGAAAACTAACTACCAAAACAAAAAAAATAGTTTGGACGGTAAATGATGTACTTACTATATTACTAGCTGTTGACTGCAATTTTGTTGTTTGTTACGCGTGGTTTTGAAGATTTGATAGTACTTATACACTACTACAATTGTGCACCAATTGCGGTGGCATAGGGTAGTTGCATTGGTAAAATAGACTGTTATTAAATTCATTAATCTCGCGTACGAGTATGCCCCGTTCACATTCTCCCGCAAATGTTTTGTTACGTGTGCGTAACATTACCCTTCTTCAGGCTCAGTTGGCTCAGCTCAAACTACCATAATTAGAAACTTGAAACATTGATAACCATATAACACTAAGAAGGGATTTTTGAAAATTTGTCCGTCAAGGAGTAGAAAGAAAACGAAATAGAAGATCGGTGCCCGGAATAATCTGCTAGGCCCGCATACATCCACCAGATTGGGAGCGGCGTCGGATGTACGCCGCACCACAGTGCATAGCGCTCAACAAAACGTATCGAATAATATCTGGCTGTTTAAAACCAACCCTGCTCAATAAGTTCTCCCTTTGGTTAGCATTGCTCTACCTGACGTTAGAAGCGAAGTCGCATGCGCGCTCGCAAAAGACGTCGAGGAATCAGACACACGACATCGGACATCCCCTATGTAATACCAAAGCATACACCCGATTAGACTTAAGAGCCAAAAGAGCTTCCTCCGATGTTCACTGGCTACAAACGAAACTCCAACTCAAACTCGGTGCAAGATCTGGGCAGATCAGCATCTATCACCTGCCACTTATGTCCTACCTCAGAAACGTCTGCCGCCTGGAATTCTTTGCAGTGGCCTGTTTGGAAAGCATTCAACCGTCTGAGAATCCAAGTAGGTCGCTGCAAACAAAATATGGCAATTTTGGGTATACAGACCTCTCTAACATCCAGTTAGAATGCATCATTTCCGTACAGACGATGTCACACCACCTATAGTGACGAAAATGTCTGCACACTTGCAATTCAGAGGATCTAATATTCATCAAATACTACGTACAATTGACACGAAAAGAAAAAGAAGAAGGTTTTCCTAATTAAACATAAAAATAGAGAAGAAACGGCGTACCAAACTCCACAACATAATTCAATATTATTTTTAGTGTTTCCAGAGGGTATTAGTTTGCCGTAACCAAGGATAGTTGGTGTGCCGTCATCGAATTCTGCAAAGAAGTGATGACGCGCAACAAAAAACCGCAGAAAGAACACGGGAAGCCTCATCTGACCACTCGATCCGTGCCCAGCGAGCAACAAATAGAAGAAAGACCAAATTTATTCTCCTCAAACCACTATAAATAGCCTACGCAGGTAGGCTAGGGGAAGTCTACTGTACTGTATAAAGGCAAAGACGGCATGCACGGTGCTTTGGCGCGCCTCTTAATGAGCGCTGGGGAAAACGGACTCTACGTCAATTAAGAAACTCCCGTTAAAAAGATCTCTCCCGTCAGGGTTCGCGGTAGTTTGCGAAAGTGTTCCCGTGGCTCCTGACAATAGGGAACGGAGATGCACTCAGGTGGTTTTAGCCAGTTAGAATCCGGCACACTTCTTCCCCATCGCCCGTTTTCAAGTCCTTCAATCCAAATTGTCAAATCATAATATGTTTGTAAGACTAAAGGTTATGAGTAGACAGTTAAGAAATAATTTTGAAACAGAACTGGATTAAGGAGCTTGCATTAAACTTTATTTAGCTTTACTTTTTGTACAGCCCTACACATCTTCAATTTGCCTAATCTTCAATACCAAGCAGACAAAGTCACGGGCAACAGCTATTTCTATTTTAAATAATTTAGGTACTATAAACTCCTTTACATGTGCTTTCGAAATTTTTAGTAATAACAAGTAGTTTTAAAAATCTATTTTGAAGAGCTTCCAGTTTATCTCAGTGAGTTTTGAATGTTAACCTATAGCTGTGACATAAAAAAAAAACTCTTAAAATATTAATAGGAACTTTGAAACTTAGGTAGTACATTTTTTACTTAATAATATTCTTAGTTCGTCATCTATTTTCACGCCAAGGTATATGTATATAGCCTACTCTTATCTAAATGACGCTGTTTTGTTTCGACAACCACGCGAACGAAGTCGCGGGCACAGCTAGTCAATAATATACGTAAAGGTGGATATTACGAACTACGTACATAAATACAACGTTGATAAAAGCGATGAAACCACATATTCTGTATATCATTATAAGGCTACACAACAAAAATCAAATCAATGTAAGCAATATTTTTATAATAACTTTCGTGAGGATGATTCATACTTAAAACGTTATAACGGTTTACTCACGCGTATTATTTTATCGGGATAGCCCGACTAGTTTCGGACCCAACCGGAGCCAACTAGATAACTATGCCTATAAAACTTAGTCACCTAATCAGGAAGATACAGCATGTTCAAACTAAAAAAAAAACTAAAAAAATATCCTGTGACTAAACTACTGCTTACATTGATTTGATTTTTGTTGTGTAGCCTTATAATGATATACAGAATATGTGGTTTCATTTAATGCCTCTCGCTTTTATCAACGTTGTATATACCTATAGGAATGAATGAAAAAAAAACAATACAAAGAAGTTATAATAGAAGAGAAACAGATATGAAGTTAAGTATAAATAAAAAAGTACCTAATTAAACAAAATAACTTAGTTTTAAGAAATAAACATAAATATACAGCGAAAGAAGTTCTGAAAAGAACTTTTTTTCGTCACTGTATGTATCCTACAAACAACAACGAACAATTTAAACAACAAATACAATGAAAACAACGAAAATTGGCTTGTGCAACGAAAGTACAAAGTGAAAAATCAAGCTATTTTATTGCGGGGTATAACACCTCGGTACGCGCGATCGCAAGTCCCGTCGTGGTACCTCGTCCCGACCCAAAAGACAAATATTATCTCCATGATCTGACCTTTTTTTTGAAATAAGTTTTAGACGTAAGAATTAATATGGTAGTACTAAAATCATGCTCAGAAAACATGTCTTATTTTTCTCTATCTGTTTAGCCTCATCATGGATTTCCCCTAAAAGATAGATATAGGGCATCGCGAACTTTTTTGTAGGTCTATAGGAGCCCTACATTTTCGTAGTACATAGTATTCATATATACTTGAGTATTTCGGCAGCGTACGCGATAAAAGTGATTTAGCGGTAATTTTTTTCCGACTTACTTGACTAATATCCTTATTTGAAGATAACCGAGAGAAGTAGGGTGATTTCATATAGCCCATGGCAATTCGGAATGATGTAGCTTTCTAACAGTGAAAGAATTTAAAATCGGTTCAGTAGTTTTGAAGATTAGCGCCGACAAACATACAAATATACAAACTTACAAACTCACAAACGCTTACCTTTTTATAATATTAGTCTAAATTAATGTTCCTCTAAATGTTACTTTGTTTTATCTATGACGTGACATTGAAAAAAAAAAAAAAAAAAAAAATATTTGCGATGAAAATATTTTCTGAATATTTGTTAGTGGCTCTCGTTAAGGTAAAGTTGAACCCTAGCTCAATAACTGTCTTGGCCTGGTTTAGCTTTCTGTCTGTCTGTCTGTCTGTCTGTCTGTCTGTCTGTCTGTCTGTCTGTCTGTCTGTCTGTCTGTCTGTCTGTCTGTCTGTCTGTCTGTCTGTCTGTCTGTCTGTCTGTCTGTCTGTCTGTCTGTCTGTCTGTCTGTCTGTCTGTCTGTCTGTCTGTCTGTCTGTCTGTCTGTCTGTCTGTCTGTCTGTCTGTCTGTCTGTCTGTCTGTCTGTCTGTCTGTCTGTCTGTCTGTCTGTCTGTCTGTCTGTCTGTCTGTCTGTCTGTCTGTCTGTCTGTCTGTCTGTCTGTCTGTCTGTCTGTCTGTCTGTCTGTCTGTCTGTCTGTCTGTCTGTCTGTCTGTCTGTCTGTCTGTCTGTCTGTCTGTCTGTCTGTCTGTCTGTCTGTCTGTCTGTCTGTCTGTCTGTCTGTCTGTCTGTCTGTCTGTCTGTCTGTCTGTCTGTCTGTCTGTCTGTCTGTCTGTCTGTCTGTCTGTCTGTCTGTCTGTCTGTCTGTCTGTCTGTCTGTCTGTCTGTCTGTCTGTCTGTCTGTCTGTCTGTCTGTCTGTCTGTCTGTCTGTCTGTCTGTCTGTCTGTCTGTCTGTCTGTCTGTCTGTCTGTCTGTCTGTCTGTCTGTCTGTCTGTCTGTCTGTCTGTCTGTCTGTCTGTCTGTCTGTCTGTCTGTCTGTCTGTCTGTCTGTCTGTCTGTCTGTCTGTCTGTCTGTCTGTCTGTCTGTCTGTCTGTCTGTCTGTCTGTCTGTCTGTCTGTCTGTCTGTCTGTCTGTCTGTCTGTCTGTCTGTCTGTCTGTCTGTCTGTCTGTCTGTCTGTCTGTCTGTCTGTCTGTCTGTCTGTCTGTCTGTCTGTCTGTCTGTCTGTCTGTCTGTCTGTCTGTCTGTCTGTCTGTCTGTCTGTCTGTCTGTCTGTCTGTCTGTCTGTCTGTCTGTCTGTCTGTCTGTCTGTCTGTCTGTCTGTCTGTCTGTCTGTCTGTCTGTCTGTCTGTCTGTCTGTCTGTCTGTCTGTCTGTCTGTCTGTCTGTCTGTCTGTCTGTCTGTCTGTCTGTCTGTCTGTCTGTCTGTCTGTCTGTCTGTCTGTCTGTCTGTCTGTCTGTCTGTCTGTCTGTCTGTCTGTCTGTCTGTCTGTCTGTCTGTCTGTCTGTCTGTCTGTCTGTCTGTCTGTCTGTCTGTCTGTCTGTCTGTCTGTCTGTCTGTCTGTCTGTCTGTCTGTCTGTCTGTCTGTCTGTCTGTCTGTCTGTCTGTCTGTCTGTCTGTCTGTCTGTCTGTCTGTCTGTCTGTCTGTCTGTCTGTCTGTCTGTCTGTCTGTCTGTCTGTCTGTCTGTCTGTCTGTCTGTCTGTCTGTCTGTCTGTCTGTCTGTCTGTCTGTCTGTCTGTCTGTCTGTCTGTCTGTCTGTCTGTCTGTCTGTCTGTCTGTCTGTCTGTCTGTCTGTCTGTCTGTCTGTCTGTCTGTCTGTCTGTCTGTCTGTCTGTCTGTCTGTCTGTCTGTCTGTCTGTCTGTCTGTCTGTCTGTCTGTCTGTCTGTCTGTCTGTCTGTCTGTCTGTCTGTCTGTCTGTCTGTCTGTCTGTCTGTCTGTCTGTCTGTCTGTCTGTCTGTCTGTCTGTCTGTCTGTCTGTCTGTCTGTCTGTCTGTCTGTCTGTCTGTCTGTCTGTCTGTCTGTCTGTCTGTCTGTCTGTCTGTCTGTCTGTCTGTCTGTCTGTCTGTCTGTCTGTCTGTCTGTCTGTCTGTCTGTCTGTCTGTCTGTCTGTCTGTCTGTCTGTCTGTCTGTCTGTCTGTCTGTCTGTCTGTCTGTCTGTCTGTCTGTCCTGTCTGTCTGTCTGTCTGTCTGTCTGTCTGTCTGTCTGTCTGTCTGTCTGTCTGTCTGTCTGTCTGTCTGTCTGTCTGTCTGTCTGTCTGTCTGTCTGTCTGTCTGTCTGTCTGTCTGTCTGTCTGTCTGTCTGTCTGTCTGTCTGTCTGTCTGTCTGTCTGTCTGTCTGTCTGTCTGTCTGTCTGTCTGTCTGTCTGTCTGTCTGTCTGTCTGTCTGTCTGTCTGTCTGTCTGTCTGTCTGTCTGTCTGTCTGTCTGTCTGTCTGTCTGTCTGTCTGTCTGTCTGTCTGTCTGTCTGTCTGTCTGTCTGTCTGTCTGTCTGTCTGTCTGTCTGTCTGTCTGTCTGTCTGTCTGTCTGTCTGTCTGTCTGTCTGTCTGTCTGTCTGTCTGTCTGTCTGTCTGTCTGTCTGTCTGTCTGTCTGTCTGTCTGTCTGTCTGTCTGTCTGTCTGTCTGTCTGTCTGTCTGTCTGTCTGTCTGTCTGTCTGTCTGTCTGTCTGTCTGTCTGTCTGTCTGTCTGTCTGTCTGTCTGTCTGTCTGTCTGTCTGTCTGTCTGTCTGTCTGTCTGTCTGTCTGTCTGTCTGTCTGTCTGTCTGTCTGTCTGTCTGTCTGTCTGTCTGTCTGTCTGTCTGTCTGTCTGTCTGTCTGTCTGTCTGTCTGTCTGTCTGTCTGTCTGTCTGTCTGTCTGTCTGTCTGTCTGTCTGTCTGTCTGTCTGTCTGTCTGTCTGTCTGTCTGTCTGTCTGTCTGTCTGTCTGTCTGTCTGTCTGTCTGTCTGTCTGTCTGTCTGTCTGTCTGTCTGTCTGTCTGTCTGTCTGTCTGTCTGTCTGTCTGTCTGTCTGTCTGTCTGTCTGTCTGTCTGTCTGTCTGTCTGTCTGTCTGTCTGTCTGTCTGTCTGTCTGTCTGTCTGTCTGTCTGTCTGTCTGTCTGTCTGTCTGTCTGTCTGTCTGTCTGTCTGTCTGTCTGTCTGTCTGTCTGTCTGTCTGTCTGTCTGTCTGTCTGTCTGTCTGTCTGTCTGTCTGTCTGTCTGTCTGTCTGTCTGTCTGTCTGTCTGTCTGTCTGTCTGTCTGTCTGTCTGTCTGTCTGTCTGTCTGTCTGTCTGTCTGTCTGTCTGTCTGTCTGTCTGTCTGTCTGTCTGTCTGTCTGTCTGTCTGTCTGTCTGTCTGTCTGTCTGTCTGTCTGTCTGTCTGTCTGTCTGTCTGTTAGGTTAGGTTAGGTTAGGTTAGGTTAGGTTAGGTTAGGTTAGGTTAGGTTAGGTTAGGTTGGGGTGCTGATGTGCTGAGAGACCTCCCCGTGGTGCACCCTGGGCAACGGTTCCTGTTTTTATGTCAGGGCCGGCTAACATCTCGCACGGAGGAAGAAAACCTCCTTAAAAAATTACTAGGTGGGGCCCTACCCTAGTGGGCCGGCGACTGCGGTCGCGGGTGTGCCCGACCAGTGTCAACTGCTGGTCGGGCATAGTATACCGTAACCCGGCAAGTAACTGTCGGAACGGGGGCCGCTGCCCTTTTAAGGGCAGGGGCTGCGAGGAAGAAAACCTCTGTAAAAAATTACTAAGGTGGGCCCTTTTGGGCGGCGACTTTTGTCGCGGAGGTGTCCGGCCGGTGTTTACTGCCGGTCGGGCACATCATACCGTAACCCGGCAAGTATCTGTCGGAACGGGGGCCGTTGCCCTTTTAAGGGCGGGGGCTGCGAGGAAGAAAACCTCTGTAAAAAATTACTAAGGTGCGCCCTTTTGGGCGGCGACTTTTGTCGCAGACGCTCCCTCTCCCATATCTCCTCTGTTGAGGAGAGCGGGTTGAAGGGAGGAGGGCGAGTCCGGTTGGCGGCTTTTGCTGACCGGACCGCAGCCCGCCGGCGTCCTGGACGTATTCCGGGTAGTGGCGGCGGGCGGGGGTAGGAAGAGGGCGGCGGGTCCGATGTGCACTCACACTGCCTTCGGACACGGTCTTGTTAAGACCACCGCCGGCCGACCCGTAAGCCGCAGCGAGGGTCAGGGTGGACCTTACGCGGCCCGGGGGCCTTACCTTAACCGGTTGGGTCACGAGGACGGAAAACCTCTATAAAAAACCCCCAATCCTAAGCTTGGTTGCCACGGCGAGAGGATGAAT